>JAOSBN010000009.1:3844722-3863569 GCA_027563595.1 Erythroxylum suave
CAATTGATAAGTGTTATATCTAATTTTTTATCCTATAGAACAACAATCCTTGTTACTTATTATTCTAGGCATTGAATTGTCTTTCTATTATGAGATCAATTATTTATAGCTAGCCCACACAATCTCTAAGATCATTTGATAAAATTTTAATGTGTGCATTTGCTTCAACTTCAAATTAATGCATGATGTTGTTAAAGTCAATAAGAATTAACCAAAGGGTATTAAAGTTAGGTCAAATCTTTGTCTCTTTATCCTATAAGGAGCTTCTTTAGAAAACAAGAATGAAAGAATAACAAAGGTTATTTGGAAACTAATCATTTCCCTCAAAAGACTTACTAACAAATGGATCAATTGGTCAGCGGTAATAAAGTGTTGAATATCAACTTTATTTGGAGTAAAAATTATGAAAATTCTATCATTATAGTGTGTATTATGGTTGGTAATTATTTTCTAATGACTTTAAAGGAAATTCAAGTGATTACAGCTATTCTTCTTTAGCTTTCTTTCTAGCAAACCAATCACAGAGGCTTAAAATCAAGTATATGGTCTTGCAAACTTTGTTGTTTCTTAGAAAAATTGAACCTTCTAACTTTTCACAAAAGTATAATCATCAAATTGGAATTGAAGAGTTCAAGTTATTACCTTTGTTCTTCCTTTCAAATTTCCTTCAAATAGCCACTTTAGAACTTTACTCAAATCATAAGTTTTTTTTTTTTGTATGGAGCAATTAGGGTGCTAATAAGTATAGAAGAGGCCAAAATACGAATGCTTAGAAAGCTTAAGAGTATAGAACCTTTAGAACCAAAAAGAGAAAGAAGCAATGAAACATAACAGAGATTGTGCAACAACGAAAAGTATTACATAGGTGTTTTAACTTTTAGTATTACATACTATCCACTTGAATTTTGATTTGAGTTGTTTAAGGATACGAGTGCTATTTGAAACAATGTTTTGTTTTGTTTTTAATTATAAAAGCATAAATTAATTATGCAATCTTGTGCCATATTTAGGTTAAAGAAGTATCTAACTAATAATGCTATTAAGTTTGTTTAATGGTTCATCTCCAATTGGGACGGAAGCCGATGTAAGCAAGATTACACTAGCAACATTACTCTAATAAACCAAAAGGATACAGATGTCCAAGATAATCTACAAACACATTAACGCAACTTGAACTACAAAAGCCGAAAGTATGTACAATGGACACATATATCATAGCAAAACTAGAAGACAGGGTCATGGGAACAAAGCTGAATGCTCAGTTTAAATTGAGAACTAAGTTATTATGCATGTCTCAAAACAGTCGTCAATAAGATAACAGTTTGAGTAATCAAGAAGAGTTGTAAATATTTTTTAAGGATGTAATATTTTATCTTTTAGAAAATGCATCTCGCCAGACTACACTCTCTACGCGTTTAACACTCAGATCCAAGACGATTGTAAAGATTCTAGAGAACGCTGATCATGAACACACTAAGCAGAACACAAGGAAAGCCTTTGCTTTGTGAGCAAGTCTTTTAGTTTCTTTAGGAGTTGAGGGTTAGAACACAAGTAACCCTGGAAGGATTCCCTTAGGTGCTGCAACTGATTCTTGTCAATTCCATGGCTATTGTTAAGAAGCTTAGTAAAGAGACTCCTCCATAGTTCGACATTCCAATATCTAAGGCAATTTTAACCAAGTAATTTGAATCAATGAGCAAAAACAGAAAAAAAAACCACGATAATCTGAGATGAAACTACCAAATTACAATATCATCTAAATGACTCTTCGTTGTAAACCACATGTTAGGGAAAAATACCCTCAGATTGAATATCGATTGAATTTAATAGCTTGAAAAATAGTAGCAAAAATAAAAGTAGATAAAATAAAATAGGACAAGACACAAAAATTTATATGGTTCGGTCAATGTAACCTATGTCCACAACCGAAAGGTGAGCAATTTGACTAATATGTGAAGAATGTATACAAGTACAAAGACTAGAACAAAAGACTTTCAAAACTCATCAAATATACAATAAATAATTAAAGAAAGGATTAGAAAATTTGTGCTACTTTTGGTAACTGAAAGAAGAGAAAGGAGTATTTTTAAGTTTACAACCATCCCTTTTATTTATAGTTGAAGTCTCAAGCATTTGTCCAAAATTTTTCTAAATGGTGGTCATTATTGTTGACAAAATGGGAGACGTCAAAGCGTGCAACGGTCACCATTATTGTTGAATAAATAGAAGACATACAACCAATAGCCAACCACCCTAGACTTGATCAGCATTTATAATTGGTGATATAACCCTTTTGGGGCATTGTTGGAGAAGGTGAAGCAGATCACTAATTGTTCGAGACTAAGTTAAGGTGAAGATTTGTTGCACACACATGCCTTGGCTCTTTTAAATAAGTCCAAAGCAGTTGGCTATTAATTGCATGCCTCTTTCATTTATTCAACAATAATGGTTACCGTTACATGCCTTGGCCTATTCCATTTTGTCAACAATAATGGCCACCGTTAGAAAAATTTTAGATGGATACTTGAGACTTCAACTATAAATAAAAGGGATAGTTGCAGACTTAAAAATACTCACTCCTTCCTCTTCTTTTAGTTACTAAAAATAGCACAAACGATCTCATCCTTTCTTCAAATATTTACAATATATTTGATGAGTTTTGAAAACCTTTTGTTCCAATCTTTGTACTTGTATACATTCTCCACATATTAGTCAAATTGCTCACCCTCCGATCGTGGACATGTATCACATTGATCAAACCACGTAAATCTTTGTGTCCTATCTCATTTTATTTTGTCTATCTTTATTTTCGTTACTATTTTTCGAGCTATTAAATTCAATCAGTATTCAATCCGCGGGCATTTTTCCCTAACACAAAAGAATATAGAAAACATCCTCCCACGGATTACAATAACGTTCATATATGTAGCCATATGCGTTTAGGTAAATGTGATTACCTTTTGAAGGATGCTTTCGGCAAATAAATGTAAGCACCATCCGATGTAGCCTTTTTGTCAATTCCCATGTAAGAATTATGTAGCATCATATGTACAACGACACACAAGCCATATGTATCCACCTGATTGAATTCAACAAATGACTAATGAGTTGCGAATTTAGATGAGCTTCTGAAGTTCATAATAGCCACACCAACCATATACTGGCCTGAAATTTCCAGGGCTTCTTCTCTTGCATTTCAACACAACGGAAACCAGAAGTTCTGCAATCTCCTTCAAACTCTATGTCACTAGAAAAGAGATTCAGATCTATTCCCCTACCCCAATCTACAAGGCATAGACCCTGTGGGAAAAGTGTTTTAGAGCTATTGAAATTCAACTATCAAAATTCAATTGTTAACTATTACCTGATCATTCCAGGGACCACTTCGATCACGAAAACCATTTTCTGTAAGCTCATCCCTAGCACAAGTAAACTTTTTATTATTCATTAGATTCCAAATTTGATGTACAAAACTAAAGGGTCATTTATTTAATTACTTCTTGGACAAACAAGTATGAACAAATAAAACAGTTCACTTAGGTCTTTTCCCTTGAAAATTTACGAAGAAAAGAAAAGTGACAATCACATTTTCAATTATGGTGCTTAGGAATACTGGTGAAATTATTGATTCAACTGTATGTGATATATATATATTTGATATTCCAAATGCTAAAACAAGTTGAATTCACCTTGAATAGCGAATGAGCAGATTGTCAGGTTTGAAATCACCATGAATAATGCCAACACGATGCAAATTTTCCAAGATGTAAAGCATTTCCACAGTATAATACATGCATAGAACCTCTTCCATGGACTTGCCAATGACAACATAAGAATTTATGACATCCTGGAGAAGTTTGCAAGGAAGCAGTTGTGTCAAATAAGGCCACATAATAATCTTCACATTGGAGCTACTCAACAAGAAAGCAGAAAGGGAATATTTACGGTACCTGAAGTGTCCCATGGGATAGATAGTCGCACACCAGTATGCTATAATCCGCATAAAGATGGACAGCATGAGCAGAGCCAAAGCTTGACCTCTAACGAAAATTCTGTATCAATGAGTATGAATCTATAACAGCAAAAATTAACAAAAGGCTACCCAAATGCTCACTTGCTTATCTAAGATCCGCTGATCAAGCTGGCGATACATGTGGAATTCCCAAGGAAATGGTGGCGTTTGTATCTGCGAGAAATGTCAGACAGTTTAGGTGATTCCATCATGCTGGTCTGTGATTATTTTCAAGAAAAAGTAATAACCTTTAATGCAACAACATCATCGGGATTACTGTTGACATATGCTTTAAATACTTGAGCAAAACCTCCTTGACCAGCACATCCCTTGATTTGGTACTTTTTGCCACCTGCAGATAACACATTAGGGTTAGAATTAGAAGCTCAGACTTGGTATTTTGAAATTTGTATCCGTATATTCTCAAATCAGATACAATCACAAGCAGACATGAAATCTGCCGCTCTAAATATTATGGGGCATTGAAATCTTGCTGTAACAAACTTACTACTCAATGCATCATATGTTCATCTGTTGTGCTCGTAGTTAGAGCAAAGGCCAATGCTTGTGATAGTGGGAAACAGACCCACGAATTATTTGTGGGCACCAGTGACTACTGCTGTTTATCATACATGTCGAATAAAAAATTTACGATTGCAAAAACTTCTATTGCACTTTTATCTGTGCTTTCTATACAATTAACAATGTACAGAATCAACTCATGATTATCACTTCAATTTCTAAGCATGTTAAATGACATCCTTACTTCCCAAACATGAAGAACTATAATGAAAAACTACTAAAGTAAATTGGGATACCGGTGCAAGTTCAAGAACTCGAATCACCTATTTCAAGAACCTTATTTCTTGATGCGTTCCTTAAAGAAGACAAGGCCATTTTTCCAGAATAATTTTTATTACTGGAGTAATATCCCTAAAACCAGCAAGAATAAAGCTATTGTTAGATGTCAAAGTATTCTGATCGTTCAAAGTATAAGACTGCAAATGGCAGCAAACAGATTGACGTACTTCATATTTCTTTATTCTAGGATTCAACTTATGAAGTAACTCCTTGATGGTGGAGGGGGACCATGGGTTAATCTTCGTTTCCAATTCAATGGGTATTTTTTCCTCACCCTGCAGATTAAGATCAATCCTCAGAAGTCCAGCATTTTAAATCTTAACTAAGCAAAAATTGCAGAAAATAACTTTTTCTTCTTAGGAAAAGAAAAGAAATAACATGGTCTGTTTGTTGATCTATCATGATAAAATGTAAAAGTAGACAATTCTTCCATGCGTCAAACTGATGATGTAATAACTAAAATGTGCTCCAAAGGATGCGGAAGTGCAGGGTCTTTCTTTCCGTAATGAAAAGCATACCTTCAAATGTTTAGCAAAAGTAATAAACTTTGGAAGTAAATGGCAAGTGCAAGCAGGAATTGCATATCAAATGATTATTAAATTATAAGTAGATAAGTGGGGCTGGTGTTTTAACTAATATCACATTACAATAAATTGCACCTCTCTAGCACTTGGATAAAACCATTTTGAAGAAAAATGGGACAGCCACGGATTTAGGACTCGTTTACAGCACTTGACAGTAAATAACATTGTTTTCAGTTAATTGGACAAGAGGTAAACAACTCTTGGTAACAGAAAATGAGAGAAAAACACTAAAAGAATTGAAATAAAGCAGCAATTAGAATTCCCTTTGGTTTTTCCTATTATGCTGTCAGTTTTCAGACCTTTGGAATTGAGCAAGCATTTACTCTCTCAGAGATTCGATTGAGAAACAAGGCTTGGGCATTCTTCAACCTCTCCAGAGGTTTGGCCTTCCTGTTATTCCAACGTGATAACCAAAAAGTCAGGCAAAGGTTTAACTTAAATTGACAACGAGACACATTGGAGAAGGAGAGTGAGACCTCGAAATGCCAATCTGATAAACTCGATGAGCTTCTTGCCACTTCTCTTTCACTTCTAGGAAAGCCGCATATACTTCATAGAGTAAAGACTGATCATTACATATCTTGTTCTCCATCATTTCACTGAAGATGACTTCAAAATCATTGCTGCCTTCCAACTGTCAAAATTAGTAGATCAAATATTCAACTCCCTCTACTGATCTGACGAAAGGAAAATAATATAGACGCCATAAGACATTTCTGGGATTCTAAGGTGTTCCTTCACCAAACTCACGACATACATCAATTCTCTTTACAAAGATTTGAAACTACGTACAGCTCCAACTTCAATAATTAACAAACCACTTTTAACTGGAAGAAGAATATATTTGCTGGCGACCAAGCAAATTCCACTTGATTTCATAGTTCAAAGACTACCCTGTAAATTGAACCTCAAGTGTAATAATCTAAAACCCAGGAACTTTTTTCAGAAATCAAAGATACTTTAGAATAAAGAAATAGTAACCAAAAACAAGAAGAAAAAAAGAAGAAGCCCAGATGGCACAAGAATAACAAAAAAATATACAAAATCATGAAGCAGAAACCATGAAATACAAAGATAAAAGGAGGGACAACTGAAAAAGAACTCCAATTAGAAACAAAGAATTAGAATATTAAGAATTTACATATAGGAACCAAATCTTAAGAAATCGCGGGTCATTCCGATACTGGGGGTTGTCCTTGAAAGTGTTAATACATTGCAGAAGAAGATTATTTAGATCATCACCAGAGCATTTGTCCTCAAGCGCCTTCTTGATGGACCTGCAAAAGATCTCTTAATGGCCTCAGCAACTACCAAAAAAAAAAGTACAACTGAGTCAACAGAGACAGTGAGAGAAATAGGCAGATGGCTTTACGTACAATAGCCATGGAAGCAGAGGGTCTTGAGGGGAGGACGAATGGCTCGGATGAGTGAACATGGGCTCCAATTCTTTCCCTGTGAAAGAGACGAAAGCGAGAGGATAGCCTGAGCATAGTGAAGGAGCCAAAAAGGAGCGGGAATATTGTTTGGAATCGTTTTAAATTTTCGAATTTATTAAAAACTTCATTATACTAAAAATTGTTTATGATAAAAAGAAATGGCCAGCCAGGTAAAGGTCCGGGCATTCTTTGGACAAAGATACACCCACCACACCTTGCAAGCTTATGACATGATTTTCAAAAAGCTTATGACATACTGAACTGGTCCTTTATCACAAACATTCTGCATGCTTATGATTTTCTTACAAAAAGTATCACTTGAATTCATTAATGCATAATCACCGTGACTTTCAAAGTTTAGGGCGTGTTTGTTTCTATTTTTATTTTTGATTTTTTGTTTTTGTTTTCAAATTTAATTAAAAAAATTGGTTTGTTTGAGTTTTTAGTTTCTGTTTTTTATTTTTGGTTTCTTTCAGTTTTTAAAAGTTTTGAAAACCATAAAAAAGTAGTTTTTGTTTTTTTATAATCTGATTTACTTTTATTTAATATATTATTTAATTATTTAATTTTAATAAAATTATGAATAATTTAAGTCAACATTATACATTTAATAAATTAAAATTAATTATTAATAAAATTATGAATAATTTAATTTTATACTTATATTATATGTAATTATTATTAATGCTAAAAATATAACTACATTAACATTAATAATTAAACAAGTTTGTGTTTTTGTTTGAAAGAAAAACATAAACAAAAAGTTGAAAATGAAAACTGCAAATTACAGCAGAAAAATAAAATAGAACCAAATGACCTCTTAGTGGACATGGAACCTTCTAAGACTATCAAATGCGCAAGAGAAATTAGTAAAGGGGATCCTATGTCCTCTTGCCTATTCTCATTAACAATGGAGGTGCTTAATAAGTTGTTGCTTAGGGTGATGGAAAGAGATTATATATTCAAATTCCATGGCAAATGTAAAAAAGCTTAAGCTAATCAACTTGGGTTTTGCTAATGATTTTTTCATATTTTCAAAAGCAAATTGCAATTCAATAGCTTTACTCTCCAATGCTCTTAAAGATGTTTAACAAGATTTCAGGTCTTGCTATCAACTACAACAAGAGTGCATTATTCATCTCCAAGTGTGCTTCCATCTGTGCCTCCATTCTTGCATCAATTTATAGATTAAGAACTTCTTAGTGACTTATCTCGGAGTTCCTATATCATTAGTTGATTCATCTCCTTGTGATTACAAATACTTGGTTGATAAAGTGCTCAACAAGGTCAATAGCTAGAGTTACAAAGAACTCTCCATAGTAGGTAGGGCTAAGTTAAATAATTATTTTATCTCCTCCATGGTTGTTCATTGGGGATCCCATCTTGTAACCCCTAAATACATCCACAAGCAGATTGATAGGATCTATAAAAGAATTTTCTAGTCTGGATGCAATCTTAACTCAAAGGCTGGTAAAATAAAATGGAGTGATTTATGCTTACCTGGTAGGCAAGGAGAACTTAGTCTAATGACAACCAAATTACTGAACCAAATAATGCTCATTAACAAAAATGTGGAGATTTATTCAAGACAGACATTCCTAGTGGGTTAAATGGGTTAATGCTTACTATATCAAAGAGAAATTTAATATCCTGTCTCATAAGGCTTAGAAGGTTTAGAAGATTAAGCTCATGCATATTGCATTAAATAAAATAAGTTATATCAGTAGATGATGCATTAGGATACGAAATTTGTTATTCTATGTACATGTATTAGATTAGCATATACATACATAAATTATTATTTATAAATATAAGAAATAAGTGACAAATATTTTATATGCACTTAATTGATATATTTCAGGATGCTTGGATATGATTTTGATGAATTAGAATTAAATTAGAAATTAATGGATTTATGTAGTATCCCATCTCTTGAATTGGTATGAAACTAAGATGAATGTGATAAATAACTGAGCATAATAAATGTGCATTTCCAATGTCATGTACTTTGATTTACCAATGATAAGAATTAATAGATTATAATTATTAATTTAGAATTTATTTGTTACAATTGGGAGAATTATGAATTAATATGTACATTTTGAAATAGGAAAAATGTTAAGTGGCAAGACAAGTTGAAAAATGACAGTGGAAATAAGTGACAAATGGCAATAGAAATAAGTGACACGTGGCATTAAGATATAGGGACAAATGGTTTAGATAATTAGGTGACAAATGGCATGCAGATTAAGTGATAAATGGACTAGTTGTTAGGTGACTTGTGGAACCATAAGAAGAAGGCATGTGGCAAGTGACAAGTGTCACAACACTTGCCACATAGCTTAACCCATGACATATACATTGAAAGACCATCTTTCATACCACTTTTCACTACATGCTCTCATCTCCTTCTTTCTTCTCTCCATTTCATGATACTCTCACCCCCACACTCATAACTTTTGAGTTGTTAACATTCAACACTAGCCACTCCAAGATTTCGGTTATCTTCATCTTATTGTTAAAAACCCATCCTATTCTACCTTGAAAGTTTGATGGAGAGCTAGGGTTACTTGATGATTTGAGGAGCTTTTAAGCTAAAAAATTAAGTAAGACATTGTTCTTCATGGCTTGTTTTAATAGAAATGTATATAATGATAGTTTAGGGATGGATTGATGGTGTTAATGGTGTATGAAGTGTGCTGGAACGTTAATGAAGAAATGGATATGTTTGTGTCCTGTTTTTGTATAAATGTTCAATAATAGTTTACGAGTTGTAGTATGGATGATTTTAAGATGGAATTAAGGAGAAAATGATGAGGAAATGAAGTCTAAATAATGAACTATGCATTAGATGTTTTGGATTTAGTATGTAGGGGTTAATATCTGGAAAATTGGAAGGAGAAAAGGGAGTGAAATTTTCGGATGGCATAACCCACGATTATAGGAAGGCCTCCATGATTGTGGGAAAGGCATTAGACGTGAAATGTTATCTTTCATGTGATTATTGAATCAACTAATCATAAGTTGCTTTACTATGGTCCATTTAGACTTGATTGAGGGTTGAAATGAACTTAGTTTGATGTGAAATTAGTTGATAAATGTTTGATAAGTCTAGGTTGTTAATTGAAGTTATAACTTAAGAATGGATTGTTGATATCAATGTAACTAAATCTGGAAAATTATGAGTATTATAAGAATGAAGGCATTCTTAGGAATGGAAATGTGATCCAAAAGAATATGAGTGATGCATTAAGTGTAAATGAATGAGAATTGGGATGTTGTGTGCTCGCATAATGTTAGAAAAGGATTGGTGAATGTATGATTGATGAACTTAGAATAATCAAGTTTCTTTGAGGTGTAGGCCTAAGTGCAAACTAGACCTATACAAGTTATATTGTTTACATGATCATGACATGTGAATGGTTACGAGTTGTGATTTAAAGACACATACCTGAGAATAGTCAAATTGAACATGCATTGATTATGACACATATATACATGTGCATGTTTGAAAACTTATATGAATGATCAACTTAATAATGTGTACAATGTGTGTATATTGCATGATTTAAATGCCCAAGTCAAATGCCAACATTTAGACATTGCCAGTTCATTAAGGTAATAGCTAATCTAGTGCTGACTATGATTCAACCTAGATGTTTCTCACTAGGATTGATTGTTTCTATTTAAATTTCAACTATTGAACTGTTATTTATGTGAATGAGATAATTTCAGACATTTATGGTCCGAGGAGTTTGGTAATTAAGATTGTATTAGGAGTGTTTCATAATTGAATGTGAATTGGGAAAAATATTTGTTCTCAACGAAATGTCGAATGTCGGACTTAGATCCGATGAATATGAAAAATGACCGTGTCTGTAATGAATGAAAGTTATTGGAAGTGAAATATGTGAATTGATGCATTTCATCTCGTTAATATGCATGATCAGATAAAGGAGTTGTGACTACTAAAAAAGAGCTTAAAGCTCATAAATGCGTATAAAGAGCCTCAGGCTCAGTTATTAATGAGTCTGGTATCCACAATAGATATGAGACAGTATATGAAATGAGCCCGGTATTCACAATGGATACAGGATAGTAAAAAGGCACTTGGTCACGACAAAGTAACAACGAAAGTAGAGTCATATGTGCATACGCATTTGTAAATATATCTTCAAATGTACCGTATGAATGATTGTGAATAATTATTGAATTATATTAATATGATGATATGCGATGTTTGTGTACATTTAATGATATGATTGACTGAGAAAGATAATTGAATTGTTCTGAAAGGATTATATGAAATATGTGAAATTCTTGATGTATTGTCGAGATGTGATATACTGTGAAATTGGTTTATATTTGAGATGTTTGTATTCTAACTAAGTGAGCACATCGATGATGGTTTACTCACTGAGTTCACAAACTCATCAAAATTACAAATGTTGATTTTTAGGTTTAGTGGAGATCTAGTTAAACTAATTGGAGTATAGCTACTACAATTGCACAAGAGTTAGTGGTCGAGATCAGTTGTACCTGCACACATCTTTAGTTGTTTTATGTCAAGCATTGTATTTCTCAACTGTTGTACAATGTATATGTGAATTGTGAAGTACAATGACATTTATGATTAAAAATTGTAAATGAAATGGGCCAAAATGAATATCGGTTTGCTTAAGATGTGTTTGATGCCTAAAAATTTTGTAATAAGTTGTTTTGATCATCTTAAAGTGCCATCCTCGTAGAGTATAATTTCGAATATCATCGATATGTTCGGGCATATGCTTTATGAGAGTGGTATGTTACAATTTAAGTTAGTGATTTGAAGTTAATTGTTAAAAATTGAAAGTTTGAGGAGTCAATGTATAAATTAGCTTAGTAGAATTCCTAAATGGAAAGATTGGAGACAAGTGGCACTTTATATTTGTGATAAGTGACCCTTTAAATTTATGAGAAATGGAACTTTAGACTTGTGACATATGGAGCTTTAGATGGTGACATATGTAACTTTGCAAATGGTGACATATATAGCCCTACAATTGGTGACATGTGTAGCCTTACAAATAATGACATATGGAGGCTTCAACGAGTGACATGTAAAGCCTAACGTTAGTAACATATAGACAAATAGAAGAATAATACATGGACCAATAGAATGGTGACACATAGATTAATGAAATGGTGACATATGGATTAGTTTGACTTTCTTTGAACTTTTTAGAGAAAATAGTTGTAAAAGACAACATAAGGGAGAGTGAGGGTTTGCCATGAGGTTAGAAGAGGGAGCAAAAAAAAAAAAAATAGAGAGAGAGAGAAGGGAAGAAAAAAGGGCAAGAGAAGAGGAGAAGGAAAGAAGTCATCAAGTAAGTCGAAATCCTAGTGTCAATTTCATATTCCCCCTTTTGACTTATTTTTCATACCTTTAGAGCATGGATTTGTAGAAACTCAAAGAACAAAAGTTATAGATATAGGTCTTAGTTTGACCTTTGCTAAAAGGGCTTGATAAAATAGTGATTATAGCTTAAGTTATGCTTATTTCCCTAATACTGCCCGGGACATACCCCTATATAGGAACCTTTTATTATTTCCTGATTTTTGAGGGCTTTAGACCCCGAATTAGTCTACGTATAAAACATGAAAAAGATTATTGATGTCTTATTAATGCTTCTGTGAAATGGCTTGGCTAGAAGATGTCTGGATATGATTTATTATTGTTCAAGCATTGGTTTTCAGCCTATTTCTTACTAGAAACAGGATAGAATTTGGATGGGGGTTGTATTCCAAGGGGGGTACTGTTAGTGTAATTTTTAGATATATTAAGGCTAATGAAGTCTAGTTTCAGGGGGCACAAGAATCATGATATTTGGATTTTTGTAGAGAGAGTTATGATTAAAAGAAGGTAGCTTGCATATATATTCTCTTTATTTGTTATCAGTGACTAATGTTCATATGCATGTCTAATAGGCTCTCAGAGTGATTATCAATACCCAGATATTGTCGAGACATTGAAGCAATAGCTCGTTGGAGTGTTCTGTGAGATGTTTCTCATTATGGTTGATTTATTTTTGGTTAAATTTCAGTTATTGAATTGTTGATTATATGATTGTTACTGTAACATACCACTCTCATAGAGTATATGCTCGAACATATCGACGAATATTTGAGAACATACTTTACTTGGATGGCACCTTAAGATGATCAAATCAAAACATTACAAATTTTCAGGTATCAAACACATCTTCAACAAATTAGTAATCATTTTCGGCTATATCATTTACAAATATGTCCATTTACACTTCAGAATTCATACATGCATTGAACAATAGTTGAGAAATACAACTTATGATACAAAATAACTAAAGACATGTGTAGGTACAATTGATCCCGACCATTAACTCTTGTCTAAATGCATTAGCTATACTCTAAATAATCTAACTAGATCTCCTTTGAACTTGAAAATCAATAATGTAATTTGATGAGTTTGTGAACTCAGTGAGTGAACCATCATTGATGTGCTCATGATTTAAGCGTTTTACATATGGTAAGCTTTAATATTTATAACCTTGATATTTCCACAAGTATATGGGTCGTTTGCATAGTACCTAAGGTATCATTCTCGCGAGGAGGGTAATTTAATCCTAAAATCTAAGTCTTGACTAAGTTTCACAATAAATTAAAATAACAACTAATGCAAAAATTTAACCAATTAGGCAATTAATATTAAGAATTAAATTTAGAAAATATAAACAAGATAGCAATTTTGCATAACCCCAATCAAGAATCAACCTAGAAGTTACCAATTAAAAGAAAGGGGGTTTTAATCCGAATTTAATGAAAATCTAATTGATTAAATCACCAAATTACCAGGTCTAGATGGTCCTAGGATAGATTACTTTCTCGCGAGTTATAATCTTTAACCTTAATTTATAATCACTAATTTAAATTATGGAATTGTAATATCTCGATTTCCAATTAACCTAAAACCTAAATTAATTCTGGAATTGTCTAATAACCTATCGCAAAACCTATGCTTGATCTCTCATTACACGATTTCACCAGTTTGATTCAATTCTTATCTACAAAACTACCTAACCCTCATTAGCCCAATTTGATGATATTCACTCAGCTCACCCTCTCAGTTTATTGCTGAATTATTAAGCATAGAAATTGAATCACAAATAACTCAATGAAAATGCAAAAAATCAAACTTCTTTAATCTCAAAGATAAAAATCCCGAAGGTGAGTTTAGACAAAAATCAACATTCATAAACACCTATTCTCAACAACTATCCAAATTCTATGCATTAATAAAATTGAAATAAAATCGCAAAATACTGTTAGAATGGACTAGTGAAGGCAACGATGGCAAGAAACCACTAGTTCCAGGAAGTACTTTATGTCAAGCTTCTTCTTCGTGACTCTCTTCCTTCGTCTCCTTCCTCAAATCTCTCGACATGTTCTCTAGGGTTTTGGAATTGACTGATGTAAAAGGGCTACTCTTCTATTCTTTAATGTTCTATTTATATCTTTGAAGCCCTAGGGTTGATTCAAGGTTAAAACAGTCCGAAAAGTCCCTTAAAACTTGATGTTTTTAACTATTTTCGTGTCTGCCCGACGCAGGCTATAATTGTAACCCTCTCTGTCATGATCGTGGCCCAAAGTGCATGATTGTGGCCTGGTTCAGTGCTCTTTGTCATGATCATGACCTAAAGTGCACAATCCTGGCTTGGGTCCTGTTGGCTTTCCCCTTTTTGTTTGCCACGATCGTGGGCCATGGTTTTGGCTCGAAACTCTTCCAAACTTCTCTATTTACCCTAAAACACTAACAAACACATTAAGGTACCTCAAAAATATAACATTTAAGCTCAAAGACTAACCCATAAAAAACACTTAAACACATAAACTAACACAGTTAAAACATAAATACACACTAAACACTCAATTTAACATTTAATACATAACAAATTAAACCCTAAAACATAATGCAAATCATAACTATTAGCTCACTCATATCAAAACATGAGGACAATTACATAAGCAAATCATATCATCAATTATTGAATACCACTTCACATTTCATCATACCTTATCAAGTACATCAAGTTTATCATACTTACATGATTGAATCAAGTAAGTTCACATTTCATATCGCATCACAACCTCATTCACTTTTCCACTGTATATTAAACAATTCAATAATTCATTTTTATTCAATCATAAGATACATGTATGGATGTATATGCAAATGCACATGTGACTCCATTTGTTTTTACTTTGTTGTGACTGAGCAATTTTTTATTGTCTCGTATTCATTGTGGATACCGGGCTTATTTCATAATTGTCTCGTATCCTTTATAGATACTAGGCTCATTAATAACTGAGCCTGTGGCTCTTTATACGCATTTTTGAGCTTTAAGCTCTTTTTCACTGGTCACTCCGGTCACAACTCATTTATCTGATCTTGTATAACAATGTGATGAAATACGTCAATTCTCATTATATGCAATCAATATCTTTCATTCATTACAGACATAGTCATTTTTCATACTCTACTGGATCTATGTCCAACATTTAACATTTTGTTAAGTACACATCTTTTTCTAGATTTACATTCAATCGTAATACAATCTCAATTATCAAACTCCTAGGACCATCAATAACAGCTCAATAGCTGATAAACAAAAACAAATCAATCCTAGTAAGAAAACATCTAGGTTGACTCATAGTAAGCTCTATATTAGCTATTATGTTAATGAACCGACAACGTCTAGATGCTGGCACTCGACTTGTACATCTAGCATCATGCAATACACACATTTTATACAGATTACTAAGTTGATCAATCATATGATCATTCAATATATATATATATATATTTCAATGCATGCTTAATTGACTTTCGTGAGTATGTATCCTTAAATCACATATCTTAATCATTCATACATCATAAGTTGGACATAATTAGTTTGCAACTTAGGTTTATACCTTAAAGAAAACATGATTATTTTAAGTTCATCAATCATACATTCACCAATACATTTTTTAGCATTATACAATCACTCAATATAAAAAATTCTCATTCATTTATTCTTAATTCACATTACTCATATCCTTTGGATCACATTTGTATTCGTAGGAACAACTTCCTTCCTTTAACACTAAAAAATTACAGATTTTAGATACATGATATCTAACAATCCATTCCTTAATTTATAACATCAATTAACAATCTACACTTATCAAACACTTTAACCAATTAATCTGACCTACTCGTTGTAACTAGATTACTACTGTAGCAGTGGTGAGTCTAGGTCGATACTACTGAGAGTGTTTGTAAAGTTTATGAAATGAAATTAATTGGTGTTTAGGTTTAATAAGAGGGTTTTGGATTTTGAAATAAAAAATACAATAAAGCTAGACTAATAAAAACAAATTAAAGAAAACATGTGATAAATGATAAAATTGGAGAATTCAGTAGGGACCCAGTTCTTTGGTTCAATCTCGGCTTACACCCTAATTAGGCATATTACCTTTATTTGTTGTTCTCTAACCTCTCCTAGAAACTATTAATCATAGGTTAATAATTAACTCGAGTTTTTTCTTAGGTTTTGTTTAATCAAGATATGATTGTTAATTAAACCTAACCACTAAATAACCTGGGATATAATCTCTAGATGTAATTAGGCAGTAGCATTACAAATTAGGAAAATTCATTAATCAAGGCAATAACCACATACGATGTGTCATTTAACCTAGATCATGTTATCCCTAATGATTACAAATCATTAGTCGCTATACATGAATTTCAACATAACAATTACAGATTATATCGAAATTCTAGCAATGGATATGCAATTAAATGATTCAATGAATGCATTAAAATCATCTTTTCACAATACCAATGGGTTCACACACAAATAACTAAACAATAACAAAAATATGATTATTCATACACAAAACCCAAATCAATTAACATAGGCTACACAGTCAATTTCTAATGAGAGAAAGAAACAATAAAAACAAGAAAATACATTTAACCCGAGTCGTTGGCATCGATGTCGATTCTCGACAACTAGGCGTTTAGCCTTCCATGACTCTCCCAAAAGAATGCTTCAACCCAACGTTGTAACCTACCCTACTATATGAGCCTTTTGTTTCTTTTTTAATCCGTAACTCTCTTTTCTTTTTCACTATTCATTGAAGAGATAAATAAAGATGGTGGTTTTTGGTCCACCTTTACTATTCATTCTTCTCTTCCTTTCTCACTTTATTTATGCTGCCACTCTTCTTCTTTTCTCTAAAGCCACTCCAGCTGTGCTACTGTCTCTTCACCGCCTCTACTGTTGCTTCATTTCATGATTTAATTTGATAGTTTTCAGTCCATGCTCACTATTCATCTTTTGTTAAAGACCTGTGCATTAAATACAACAATGCCTGCGTTCAATGTAAACAATGTAAACGTCTATTGAACTGTTATTTTACTCCACCTGTTGCTATATTGATTTTGATCTCTTCCATCTGTACACACGTTGTTGTATTGCAGCTTCCCTTGGCTTTTTTTTTCTTCTTTTCTTCTTTACTATGCTGCCATTAATTCTTCTTCTTTATATTTTGATTTTTTTGTCTTTTAATTTTCTTCTTGTTGCTCTATGAAGACAATTGAAAATTAATCTTCGAAAAATGGTCCAAATTTGTTCTTTCAACTCACGTTAATTTTTTTGCTTCCAAATTGTACCTAAAATCATATGTGAATTAAAGTGAGTATCTTAAGCATTTTTGTATCATTTATCCCTAAGTGTAAATGATTAAATGTTTTTGGACCAATGGAGGTTGACAAATTTAATCCTTCTATGTTTTGATAATGATAAAACTTAAGAAATGGTTAAGAAATAATTTCAGGTTAATTGGATTAAAAGGGAGTTAATAAAAATGGAGCACTAGTCGACTAATGAGTATCAGAAAAATAAAAACGTGGATTTCATGTGAAGATTTTGCATGAGAATTTTACGCATGTATCTTGACAGTCAAGGATTGGAGAATCAATCAGATCTGTTAGTTGGAGAACTTGACAAGTCGACTATCATTTTATAAGTTGACTATTCGAAGTATAAAGCTAAAAATTCATATAAAAGAGTGTGCTAGTCAACTATCACTTGGAAGACAAGTCGACTATGATGTATTAGTCGACTATTACATATCGACTATTCGACTATCAGGTACAGCTAAACAGACTTTCAATTTGTCAAACGAATTCAAATGGGAGAAAATTTTTCTACAATGGCTAAGAGTGTCCAGGAGCGTCTTGAAGCTTATAAATAGAGGTCTTCACTTCAGAAGAATGAACTAATAAGCTCTTAAAAGGATCATACGTTCTATTGTGCTAAATTATTCTCTTATTGCTCTCATATTGCTTACATAGCATATTTTGATTCTCTTCAGTTGTACTTATTTGTATCATTTCATTACTATCCTTGTTATTATTGTGAGTTGAGTGATTAGAGAAGAATCACTTGAGAGCTAGGATTTGTGCCAAGAAAACAAATCATTTGTAAGATATAACTTGAGCCGGAAGTCAAGTTGATTGGAGGAGTTCACACTAAACTAAAAAGTGTGTAGTAAAGAGCTTTGACAAAATCCTAAGTGGGAGCTTAGGTAAAGGACGTAGGTCTTTGCATTGAACCTCTATACATATTATGTTTGCCTCTCTTCTCTACTCTTTTACTTTATATTTCTATTTGTTTTTGTTTTGTCTTGTGTGTTTTAATTTTTTTTTAGCACTTTGCGAAAAGAGTTGAAAATTTAAAAGATCTATTCAACCCCCTAGATCATTTACAATTGGTATCAGAATAGGCTACCTATAAAAATCAAGGGATGGCACTAAACTTGACACACAACAACATAGCAGAAGAAGGTAACACAAATAATTGCCCTCCTCTTTTTAATGGTACTAA
>JAOSBN010000009.1:3863669-3885999 GCA_027563595.1 Erythroxylum suave
TTTAATCAAGACAATCCAAAACCCAACTCTTAATTAATTTAGTTTGCATTTCCTGACAATTAGGCTAGCTTAGATCAATTGCTCTAGGTTCCAATTAAGTGAGACAACCCGAGGTTGCACTCTATATTGCAATCCTTGGAATTAATTCTTTTGATTCGGTTTCTAAGGGAGTAATTCAAAGACTCAACCACACAGCCAATCAGATTGCCACATTGAGACTAAGGTCGATGTTGCATGATAGAATCAGAAAAGGTCAAAGTGAAGATCTTGAAATGGTGAAGCTTATTGAGAAGTTGAAGCTAAACCCAAATTCTGAGTTTGAGCTGAGAGATAAGACATTATAGATGAAGCATAGGTTTTGTGTGCCTGAAGTTGATAGTCTGAGAGAAATTTTAGAGGAAGCCCATATAGCCGCTTATGCTATGCATCTTGGTACCAACAAGATGTATAACATACTAAAGTAGCATTTCTAGTTGCCATAGATGAAGAAGCAAGTAGCTGACTATGTAACTAAGTGTTTAATATGCCAATAGATTAAAACTGAGCATCAAGCTCTAGTTGGGAAGTTTCATTCGTTACCTATTCCAAAGTGGAAATAGGAACAAATTACCATGGATTTCATAATGGGATTGCCAAGAACTCCGAGCAAGCACGACGTCATATGTGTTGTTGTGGACCGATTGACTAAGTAGGCCCATTTCTTAGCAGTGAGAGAGAATAGCTCACTAAACCAGTTGGCACAGAGGTACGTAGATGAGGTAGTTAGACTACATAGGATTCCGATGTCAATTGTATCAAATAGAGATCCTATATTTACTTCGAGGTTCTAGAAAAGTCTACAGTCAAGTATAGGTATGAAGTTGAACTTTAATACTACATTTCATCCTCAAATAAATGGACAAAGTGATAAGACGATCAAGACTATTGAGGATATTCTTAGGGTATGTGTATTGGTGTTTCAAGGAGGATTGGATCAGTATATAGCCTTAATTGAGTTTGCATATTATAACTATTATCACAGTAGTATCGGAATGGCATCATATGAGGTATTGTATGGCAGAAAATGTCAATCACCTCTGTATTGGGACAAAGAAGGTTTGAGAATGATAAAAGGTCCAAAACTTATTTAAGATACTATGGATAAGGTAAAACTGATCCAAATCTGAGTTAAAGCAGCTCAAGATATACAGAAGAGTAATATGGATCAGCATCGAAGGGATATGGAATACAATGTAGGAGACAAAGTGTTTATGAGAGTTTCACCTCGGTGACGAGTGTTGAGGTTTGCTAAGAAGGGTAAGTTGAGCCCTAGGTACATTAGTCCTTATGAGATCATTGAGAGGACAAGGCCACTGGCATACAGATTAGCCTTATCAAGTGAGATGTCTCAGATATAAAATGTATTCCATATGAGCATGCTAAGGAGATATCGGTCTGATCCAATGCATGTATTACTAGCTCAAGAGATTGAAGTAGCTAGTAACCTGAGTTATGTACAGGAACTAGTTAACATTGTGGGATATCAAATGAAATAACTTAGAAATCGGGTAATTCCATTGACGAAAGTCCTCTGGAAGAATCACTCGAGTGAGGAAGCGACTTAGGAAACGGAGGAGCACATGAGAAAACAATATCCCCACCTATTCCAATAATTAGGTAAGAATTTTAAGGAAGAAATTTCTTAAGGAGGGCAGAGTTGTAAAATCCCGATATCCCATGTAAAGCGTTAGAACCCTAAAATACTGAACAATTAAGATATTATAAGAATTTAGGACCTTCATTTTATGATCATGCATCAATGACCACACAAACATATTAAATTGCTTATTTCACACATTAAAATGATTGTAAACGCATTTATTGACATTTTTTGGTATAATTGAATTATAAATGTGATTTTAGTATAAATTGTGGTTAATATGTCTTGAAAAATCGATTTGGTGAAATTTAGGAAATTCTTCTACTTTTGGGTATGTTTGGACTAGGACAAATGCCAAGTGGCAGAACAATTAATTTATGGTAGTAGAAAATAAGAGTAAAACGACAATGGAAATTTTGATAAATGATCTTAGGAATTATTTACAAGTGTCATTAAAATTTAGGAGATAATTGGATTAGAAATTGGAGTCAAATGGACTAGTTTAATAAAAGAACCAAGAGTAAACCTGTCCCTTGCCAAGCCATGTCTTAACCCACGATTCTTTTAATTTTAAAGACCATTTAATTGTTTTTTATCTTGTTTCTTCTTCTCTTCGTAATCTTCTTTATCTCCTTCATTCTTATTCATTCACGATACCCATCTTACCTTCATCAATATTGAAGCTTTCTCTCACCTTTCACTTGCTTCTCCCATCTTACTCTTTCCTTCATTTCTCATTAAAATCTCAACCCTACCACCATGGTATAACGATGCACGTGTGAGACAAGAAAGTTAGGGTTAAGTGAGATCTTGAAGAGTTTGAAGAATTCGAAGTTTTTATCAAGTAAGTTATGTTTTAGTCTTCATGGGTAGTGTAAAATGAAACGATTATGATGAGTAATTTAAGGTTGATGATTTAAGAGATGAATGATTATGATATAGGAGGCTTGAAATATGACGATGTGTGTGGATGAAAAGATAAATAAAGTCATGTCTTATCTTAGTGTTTTAATGAATAGTGAATTGCGAGTTTAGAGCTAATAAAAGCAAGTATTGTGGTGTCTTGAAATAAGATGAATTAAAACGATAGTGAGGTAAAGAGTTGTCCTTTGAGTTTTATATGAAAAAATCAATATTTGGGTGCTTCCATATGATGTAATTAGGTTTAAATGAGATCTTGAATGACCCTAATTAATGAGGAGTGAGGTGATTAAAGTGAGTGAATTGTATTAGGTATTAAATAGTGATTGAAAGATGATGGTATTTGATCATGAGAAGTGTATTAAGGAAATATACCTGGGATTTGTCATTGAACACGATTTATATATATGTGTGTGTGTGTGTATTATTGAGTATTCATATGAATGTACAAAATAGTAATGTGTAAATATATGTGTGTTTACATGATATAGAGGAGCAATTAAAGCGACCTCATCCAAACGTTGCCAGGACTTTAAGGCAATAAGCTATCTGGAGCAAACTGTGAGCAACCTAAAATAGTCTCACCATGATTATTTGTTTGTTACATTATGTATTAAATTGTTATGTGATGTATATGTACTAATTTCTGGACATTGAATATCTGAGGCGTTTGATGTATGAATAAAACATTGGAAGTGCTCCTTGAATGTGAATTCAACTGACTAAATGTTTCTCATCGTGTATACTAAATACAAGATCAAGGTCCGATGACAACTTTGAATGAGAAAGAGAATGTGAATGTGATTGTTGGAACATAATGATTGAATATGTGTTATGCATTTCATTACATGAATGCATGAAAGATAAAGGTAGTTGTGATCGGAGTTGTCAATGAAAACGAACTTAAAGCTCTGAATATGGTAAGAGCCTTTGGCTCACTATCTAAAATGAGACCTATATCCCTAATGGATAAGGGACAATATTAATGAGTTTGGTATCCACAATGGATATAGGATAGTGAAAAAGGCACTCTGTCATAATGACATAATAAACGAATGTGATTCTTATGAATATCGCATACATACATGATATGCGTGAATTGAATGATTGCAATGGATTGCTAAATTAAGTTAAATGAAAAAGTTGAAAGATTATAGACAAAGTGCTTTGTGATGCTACATGAGGATAAATGAAAAGATGTTAATTATGTGAATATATGAGTTGTTTGTTGTATGACATAAGTGAAACATAGAGGATGGTTAACTCACTGAGTTCACAAAACTCACCAAAATTGCAACGTTAACTTTTCAAGTTTGCGAGAGATGACTTAGCTTCTAATACAGCTTAGAAGAGATCTTGTACTGCTTTTAGATAGAAAACATGGCTCAAAGGTTAGTCAGCTGGGACTGAAGGATTTAGATAAAATTTTTGTATAATTCCTCATATATGTAGCATGTTTTGTAAACAGAGTTATAGACTCTGATAGGTCGTTGACATTTTATAAATATATATACATAGATGTTGTAGTGATGCTACGTTGTATATCCTGGCTTATGAAATGAAATGAGAAACTTTGGGTATTTGATATTGTGTTAATTATATTTCAAAAATTATGATGCCAGGAGATATGTGACTCTAAGATAGTTAACGTGCCACTTCCATCAGCCACGTGCTTGTATGTCTAAGAGACGTACGAGTACGTGTCGGATAGGAGTGGGTGCTACACTAAAATACTAGAAAACACATCAAGGCTCCTCAAACATATAAAATTGAAGCTCAGTCATGTGCTCTGACCTACAAAACACTAAAAACACAAATTTCTAACTAAATAACACAATCCTCATATAAGCATCTACTAATTATTCAATTTAAAATATTAAACTACCCACTAAAACATTATGTATTCTACCATTATCAGCATCCCCACACTTAAACTTTTGTTTGTCCTCAACTTGATGAATAGAGACTTTTTTATCTACTTCAAACTTTATGTCCATTTCCATTTATTATTCTTCTTCTTTTTCCTTAAAATATTCAACCACATCAATTATCCTGAATTAGTCACCCTGCTTCAGATTCTTTAATACCTTGTTCATATTGAATTTCACTTTTTCATCACCAATTCAAAGGATAAGGTTGTCTTCATGGACATTGATCAAATCTTTTTCGATGGTAAAAAATTGTAAGCCATAATAAAATCCACGAGGATGATAAGCTCATCCACTTTTATAGGTACATCCTCTACCAACCCTAATAGTGTCTTCATTGATTGGCCCTCCAGCTAAATAAGCATAGAAGTTGGTTTCATATCTCCCACCCCCAATCTCCTAAAATTTGACAAACATATAAGGTTAATATTTATACCTAAGTCACATAAACATTTTGAAGTTTTTAAGTTATCAGCTACACAAGGTATTGTAAAACTCCTTGGATCTATCAATTGTAAAGGCATGTGGTTGGTAATTAAGGAGCTGGAAGTTTCTATTAGGGCTATTATTTGATTATCATTCCAAGTCCAATATGTATTTGAGAAATTTTGTGTACATGGTTGAGCTCTTCAAAGCTTCCACAAAGGGCAAGACAATTTTCAATTTCTTCAGCTTTTTCCCAAACCTTGTAAATTGGGTATCCAATTTGTTCTTTTGGAGTCTTTGTGGAAATGGTAATTTTGGTGTATAAGGCGGAGGAGGAATGTATAGAGGGTCCTCATTCTTTTCTTCATTCTTTTTATGCATCTCTTGATCTTCTACAAGGTGGGTTTCAACTTGCCTATCCATTGATTCTCCTAGCTCTTTCCCACTCCTAAGTGTAATAGTCTTACATTGCTATATTGAATTTACTTTCATGTTGCATAGACAATTTTCCAAACTTATTTTTAAAAACTCCCTGAAAAGCTGGCCTGTTTGAACCTCTAGGTTATGAATAGAAGAGGCATGATCTCCTGACACTTGCTTAAGCTTCTCTTCAAGTCTCTTCTAGGCCTCTTCCATCTTCATGAGCTTATCCATGATCTTGTCCAATTTAGAATCCTAAGAACTAGACTCTTCTTACTGAAATCCTAAGGGGTTTTGATGTTCCAAGTGAGTCCTTACATTGTTAGAAAAAAAATCTGGGTGGTTCAGCCACCTCGAATTGTATGTGTTCTAATAAGAATGATGACTTCCCCAACCAAATTGAATCTAATTGAAGTCCGCAAGGGTCCTTGGCTCCCTATAATATATTTCTTCACATCATTTAACTTTTTGGACTCCTCATAGTTGCCTTGTGATGTCTAAATTGATGTGTCTTCTACTTTGGGTCCAAACTTCTTTCTCCCCCCCCCCCCCCTTTCTTTATTTTTTATATTTTTTATGATTGGGTACCACAATCATAAGACATGGTGAAAATTCTTTAGTCTAAAAGTATTAAACTAATCCTATTAACTCCCTGGTAATGGCATTTGTTGAGTGCTAAGTTTTAACTATTTAAAACCCTCAGAATACTACAAGTGCACAGTTCGTGAATTGTAGTATATGAGATGTCAATCCCATAAGAAGTTGTGAACTAATCTAATTCTAAGTTATCTATGGCGTAAAGAATTAATAAAATAAAATAAAAATAGAATAGAAAAGTAAACAAAAGAATATGATTGATAGAAAATTAATTCATAAAATTAACACGAAAAGAAGTCAACATGAGCAGGGAAAACATGCAAGAGAATTTACCAAATAATGAGAGGTGGGATTTTTCCTATCATCAATGCTAATCTAACCATTTATATGTTATTATGGTGTTAGTTTTAGACTATCAAAGGGAGGATTACTCTCTCTCAAGTCATAATCACAAAACCTAATTAAATTTAGTAATGAACATGTAATCTCTCAATTACAATCATCCCTAACCCTAATTAGTTAATAAGCTTTTATATAAGCAATCAGGTCTCATATGGAATCTTGCTCCATAAAATTACTGATTTGAATAATTGCATGATCTATTAGATTATTTTAACTCTTATTAAACAATGTAATAATTTCGTATTGTGTTCACTCTCTTAATTTATTACCGAAACGTGAGGCTACAACAATCAATCACAACACCCAATTGCAATAACATAAAAACGATTAGATTAACATTAAACCAAGTCAAAATCCTTAAAGAAAGTTAGAACATCATCATTGAATCCAAATCCATAAGCATATTCAAATCCATCTTACACATTCATTAAGGAAATAACAAGATGAATGAAATCATCACTTGGAAGAGGACTCGGATGACTTGGGAAGGTAACAACGTCGGAAGCCTTCTCTTCTTCTTCCTCTTCTCTCTCTTCTTCTTCTTTCCTATTGAAGCTTTCCCTAACGTGGCAGAATGGAGAGCTCCTTTTAGGGTTCTTTGCTTTTCTTGGTATATGTTTTTCTATTTTGCGTAACCCTAAGGTTTTTTGGGTCCGAAAAGTCTAAAAAGTCCCTCAAAAACTTGATTCTAGAAGGTCTTTTACATTTGTTATCATACAGGCTATAATCGTGGTCCATAGTGCCAAAATTGTGGCACTTGATTTCAACTTCCATTATGATTGTGGTAGAGTGGCCACAATTTTGGTAGCTCCTATTCGCTTTTGGCGCAATCATAGCGTATTGGCCACGATTGTGGTTGTGGCTTTTACCTCGGGCTTCCTTCGATTCTCCTTCGCTCTTTGATATTTGCCCTGAAACACTAGCAAACACATCAAGGAACCTCAAACACATAAAATTGAAGCTTAATCATGTGGTCTAACCCACAAAACACTCAAAACACAAATTTTTAACTAAATAACACAATCCCAACCTAAATATGCACTAATTATTTAATTTAACATCTAAACAAATACTAAACTACCCACTAAAACATTATGCAATCTACCATTATCAAGAACAATTCTATTCAAAATTTAATAAAAATTCTCTTCAAACTTTAATTACCTCTTGGCTAGTAATCAGAAATAGGCTCCCCTTAGTTGATAGAATTTTAGACTTCTTAGCTTCACTAAATTGATGCATTTGGTGTAGGTATTCTTCATAAAAAATAGGGGGTTTTTTTTATGCCAATTTATTCAGTACATTTGGAAGTCAATTATCTAACATTATCATCTTGACAGCCCACCATGCTCTTAATTGGACATCATTAAGTGGTGCAGTGAGATTCAAATGAAATATGAAGGCGATCTTTAAGTGTTCAAAGTAGCATTTAATCACCTTGTTGTTATTATTTAGGAAGAAAGAAACATCAGGATATTTGGTCATGTGCAATAGAAGTAGACTTCATATCCTAGCATAGAAAGATAATCACATCTTCATCTCTTAATGAAAAGTCACTTGGAGAACAAACTAGCTCATACATTCCAAATTGTCACTTTTGTGTTTCACATTGTAATAGTGGCTTTGATCATAACTAATGTACACTTTATTCATATTATTAATAAATTTCCTCTTTTTTGAAAAAAGGATTGAAACCAGTAGATAGAAGATACCTAATAGTACAACATAAGTACTCACCAAGAGACATTAATAAGAATAATAGCACAAAAAGTGTTGAGAAGGTGGTGGATACAATAGAGAATAAACAAAATAGGAATCAATTAGAAGTTATTAATGCTTTAATTGATCTGATCAATGAGTCATACTTTAATCTTGCTTAGGATACAGGAACTCCACAAGGGATTAATGAAACCACAATGATCAATGGTGCTAGTCAAGAAGCTCATAAATTACAAGGAAATAAATATGTAACATATTTTGATTCTTATAAATAAGGTTAACACCATTCTTTTTTGAAAAATAAAATTTTAATTACATTATAGAAAAAGATATTACAAGATTCTAAATAAGAATTATACACCTAGAATCAAAAAGGCTATAACTAAACTGGATGTATATCAAAATAAAAGAAAATTACATCAAAGCATCCAATTTACTCTAAGTTAGTGGCTAACTGTGCATCACTTCTCATTGGAAAAAGTAACTGCTCTAATCAAGTTCACAATTTGCATAGCAAGCTGATGTTTTTCTTATTCCTCATTCTTACATAACCACGTATTCCTTTCTCTCCAAATGAAATAAATTACCACCTGAAATGAAGTGTTGATGACAATGTTATTCCTCATACTTGCTTTGGTGCCCTTATGACTGTATTTAATGTCTCAGACCACACAAAGTTAAACGTAGAAAGCTGTAACATACTTAAAATTTGGTTCCACATTGATATCTTTATGAAGGATTTTGTATGGGTTTTGGGGTGTTAATGTACAAAACTAAGGTAGAAACTCAAAGATATGGGCTATGTGTGGGTTCGGCAATAAGAGGGAAAAGATGGAGAGTGTACAGCTAGAAAATAATAACAAGAAATGTATATGTCGTATGGTGTATATGGGTGTTTCCTTTTCTTTTAAAGGACAATTGTCATGTAATTAAGTAAGCTACATGTCCTCATTTTTGGCTACTAAATGTCATTTAATTTCTAAACCATTTATCACTTAATTCTCCTAGCCATTTGTCACTTATTTGATAGGCTCAGCCATCCTAAATTTTCACATATCAACTTATCTTGCCACTTGAAATTTTTCCTAGGGTAAATGTACATATTAATTCATCAATCTTCCAATCGTGACAATTAACTCCAAATTACTAATTGTAATCCATCAATTCTTTTTATTGGTAAACCAAAATACAAGACATTAGAAATGCACAATCGTGTCACAATCTTTTTGAAACTTTCATACCCCGGAACATGTCAATTGAGTGCATATAAAATCTTTGCATTTTTTAAAATCATAATTCATATGTGTATGCTAATATTATGCACGTGAATGAAATGATAAATTCATCGCCTAAATGCACCAAATTGATTCTATAATGATGCGACTCACGTAAGTCATTATTCTAAACTTTAATCTTTAGTAATTTTGGAGACTAACTATTGTAAGACATCTCTGGTGCAGTATGCACTGAAGATGAATGGCCACATTGAGAGGTTGGCCTCTTTGGGTTTCCTGATGAATTATGAATTAAGTATAGACTTAATTTTGATTGATAGCTATTCACAATTTGTGCTTAATTATGGGATGGACTAGATATCGACCGCGATTCCTGAATTGATCAACTTGCTCAAAATAGTTGAACAATCTATTAAGAGGGATAGTAAGGCTATATTGCTGGTAGACTCTTCTTGTTTGAGGAAGAAGAACCAAAAGAAGAAGAAGTGCACAAGGACTAAGGGGCGTGTAGCCAAGAAGAAAGCTAAGGAGATTGACCCTAAGAGACCATGCTTCCACTATGGCAAAGATGGCAATTGGAAAAAGGAACTGTAATGCCTATCTTGAGTCACTAAAGCAGAAGGAGGCATCAAATGCCCCATTACTTTGGGTATGTTTGTTATTGATTTTAACATTGTTTCTAATAATAATATATAGGTGTTGGATACCGGATGTGGCTCACATATATGTACTGATATGCAGAGCCTTAGGAACGGTAAATAACTCAACAAAGAAGAGTCAGACCTGCTCGTGGGCAATGGAGCAAGAGTTACTGCATTAGCATTAGAAACTTATTTATTAACACTCCCCAGTGGGATTGTAATAGAATTGGATGATTGTTTTTATATACCAGTATTGACTAAGAATATTATTTCAGTTTCGAGTCCTAATAACATTAATTTTCATTTAAATTTTAGTAACAATTGTTAGTCAATTTGTTTGAATGGAATGCTTTAAGCTATGGGTACATTATGAAATGGGAAATACATATTAGATATGTCCAATCCAATTTTAAATATCAATAACAATAAAAAGCAAAAACGAGATAATGTGAAATCATTATGGCATTGTTGCCTTGACCATATAAGTGAGAGATGCATGACTAAACTATACAAGTGTGGTAGTTTAGGGTCATTTGATTTTGACTCATATGACAGATGTGAATCTTACTTATTAGGCAAGATGGAAAAGTTACCCTTCAAGGGAAAGGGTGAATGAACTACTAGGTTATTAGACTTAATACATTCAGATGTATGCGATCCAATGTCTATACATGCCAAAGGTGATTTCATATAATTCATTACCTTTATTGATGATTATTTACGATATAGGTATGCCTATCTTATGAGATACAAATATGAGGTTTTTGAAAAGTTCAAAGAATTCAAAAATGAAGTATAGAAACAATTCGATTAGATTGAGTTGGTGAGTACTTAAGCCAAGAGTTTCTAAATTATCCCAAAGACAATAGGATAGTATATAAGGGGACTCTACCTTATATGACAAAACACAATGCTGTCATAGAAAGGAGAAACTAAACCTTATTAGACATGGTGAGGTCAACGATGGGCTTAGCAGATCCGCAAAAATCCTTTTGGGGATATACACTCAAGACTACTGTTTAAGTGTTAAAAAAGAGTTCCTTCAAAGTTAGTTGATGTTACTCTATATAAGATGTGGACTAACAAGAAACCATTTCTTTCTTATATGAAAGTTTGGGGTTGTCTGGCAAATGTGAAGCGAATTTAGTTAGATAAGCTAGAAACTAAATCTAACAAGTGTCTGTTTATAGGGTATCCTAAAGAAAAGATAGGATATCAGTTCTATAATATTTTAGACCAAAAATTTTTTGTTTCAAAGCATGTTATCTTTGTAGAACAAAAGTTTCTTCTAAAAGAAGACAGTAGGAGAAAAATTGAACTTGTGGAAGTTCAAAATGCTCAAATAGTGCTTGAACCTGAGAATGTTGTTCATAATGATGAAACAATACTTTAACCTTCTAACACACAAGAAGTTAGTAGGTCAAATAGGATACATAATGTTCTAGAGAGATATGGATTTCTTATAAGTGAACATAATGACATATTGCTTATAGAAGACGATGAGCCTACTACTTATGTAGAAGTTTTGAAGAGTTCAGAATCTAACAAATGGCTTCAAGTCATGAAATTCGAAATGGATTCTATGTATGAATACCAAGTATGGACTTTGTTTGACCCACACAGAGGGATAAAACTTATAGGGTGTAAATGGGTTTTCAAGAAGAAAACTGACATAGAGGGTAATGTAGTTACCTATAAAGCTAGACTTGTAGCTAAAGGTTATCGTAAAAAATAAGGAATTGACACTGATGAAACATTTAGCCCAGTATCCATGCTTAAATCCACTAAGATACTGTTGGCCATTACTGCTCATTATGATTATGAGATGTTGCAAACTGATGTGAAAATAACTTTCCTTAATGGAAACTCAACTGAGGATGTATACGTGACACAACCTGATGGTTTTATATCCAAAGATGGTGATAAGGTTTGCAAGCTCCAAAATTCCATTTATTAATTAAAGCAAGCATCTAGGAGTAGGAATATCCAATTTGATGAGACAATCAAAGAGTTTGGTTCCTCATAAAATCTGGATGAACCTTGTGTGTATAAGAACGTTAGTAGGAGTGCAATCTTGTTCCTTGTGTTGTATGTAAATGACATGCTATTAATAGGAAATGATGTCTTAGCTTTACAATCAGTCAAGATTTGGTTATCCAATAGTTCTCCATAAAATAAGTTGCTTGGTCTTTCTCAATCTACATATATAGACAAGATGCTAAATAGGTTTAGTATAGAGCAGTCTAAGAGAGGTTATCTTCCCATGACTCATGGGATTATACTCTTGAAATCTTTGTGTCCAAAGACACAAGATGAGAAGACTCACATGAATTTAATCCTTTATACTTCAGCTATAGGATCAATCATGTATGCTACATTATATAAGAGACCCGATGAATTATATGGTTTAAGTGTTACGAGTAGATTCTAGTCAGATCCTCGTGAGGGTCATCGGGTGGCTGCTAAGAATATCCTTAAGTACTTAAGAAGAACTAAGGATGTATTCTTGGTAAATGGAGAAGGAGATCTTGTTATGAGTAGGTATATAGTTGCCAGTTTCCAATCTGATAGGGATGACTCCAAATCCTAGTTAGGATATAATTTTACACTGAATGGTGGAGCAGTCAGTTGAAAGAGTTCAAAATAAGAGACAACTGCAGATTTAATAACCGAAGTAGAGTACATTGCCACTTCAAAAGCAACAAAGGAAGCAGTTTGGATCATGAAGTTCATCATGAAACTTGGAATGGTTCTTAGCATTGTTCACCCAGTACAGCTATATTGTGACAATAATGGTGCCATAGCTAAAATAAAGGAATCAAGGTCTCATCAGAAATCCAAAGCGATACCATTTGATTAAAGAAACATCATTGGTAAAAATGATGTCAAGATATTTACTATACCCACTAATTAGAATATTACTAATCCTTTGAGTAAACCGATTCTCCAACAGAGATATTATTCTCAACTACTTGCCTATGGTATTAGATACAAAGGCAATTGGCTTTAGTGCAAATGGGAGGTTGTTAGATAAGTGCTCTAAAAGTAGTCATTTGTAGCACTTACTATACAAATCTTTATGATTAATAAAAAGACATTTTCGTTAATTTGATGTTCATGTTCTTTATGAATTGATAATGATCTTAAATTAAATTAATGAAGTCCTTGATACATTACATAACATGCAATAAATCATAATGAGATCATGATAATGAGATTCCTATCATGTGAAATTATATTAGTATCTAAATTATCCCTAGTCATAGGATTAATGAGATGGGACCTTATAATTCCGAACAAAATAACACATGTTATACTCCTTGTTTGAATTAAGAAGTGGATCTCATAAGCTGTAAGCATGAGTTGTTTAGAGTTAACATATGGATGCTTACGAAGAGTAGTAAGTACATTGTATGACCAATTATGGGACAATCATATGGATAATTTATTCTAGTGTCAATGATAGTCTCATCATAACAATGGTACAAATATCCCTAGACTTGAGGTGCTCAGGATATCTTGGATATTGATCTTGTACTTTGACTTGCCTTATTACCTCTCATAGATTGCTCAAAGGGTGGTGATTAGGTATAACTTGAGGTATTCGATAGTAATTGAGTAGACAATAAAGGATTCACCACTCCTGATAGAAGGAGAGATACCTATGTCCTCTTGTCGGGGTTATTACTCGGGAATCTTTAGCTAGAGTGGAAATGTCATGAAGATAGTCTTTAGTGATATATTTAATTCAATAGTGAGCCTCAGGGACAAGAAGTAACATCACTTGGGCTAGGTGTGACATAGTTGTTGGATTGGAAAATAAAACATGCAAGATTTGGCTAAAACGGTAGATTTCAAAAATTTTGTAGAAATCAAAACACAACAGAAGCAAGATAACTATATCAACATGCCAAGCCATAAATGATACGGTATATGGAAAATAATTATTATAAGAACAAGATGGAGATTATATCACCGACTCCTTTTGCTACAATTTTAACTCCTCGTTGTGTTATCCTTTCCTTCTTTAGCCTTGCTTTTGAATCCTTTCCCTTATCAATGTATCCTCTCCTTATTGTTGTATCCTCAACCAATCCGATCTACCACTTATTCTTCTTACACAACCTGGTTAACAAGATCCTTTGGTGGGAAAGGAGAAGAATATTTGGAAAAGATTTTTCTTAAAAGAAAGAAGCCAAAGATGAGACACCTCTCATACAAATTTCGGCTAACACATGCAAGAAAGGAGAGAGAGTCCAAAAAATGCAAGAACACCTCTCTTACACCTTTTCAATTTTGGTTATGCATGAAAAGGAAAAAGAAGTGGAGTTTATCGAATGCATCACTGCATTCTTTAATCAAAACATAAAGATGCCATTAAATGACATTCTTCTCATTTGTTTTAAGATGGCTATATGAAAAGACTAATAACCTAAAATGACATGTCAATTTCGGTTTTAGTGATTAAAGAAGTAAGATTATCCATCAAATGCACCTCTTTCATCTTTAATCAAATGAAAGCTAAAAGGTTACAATACATGCCATCATTAATAGACAACCATTAAAACATTTAATGGTAAGATCATTACTCCATTTAATGATGATAAAGCATGATAAATACCATCTTTATTTAGCAATTCAATGCTAAATGTGCAGCTGCACATTTAGCCCTAATAAAACCAAAATTTCACCTTCCATTTCTTTAAAAAATTTGTTCAATTTAATTAATCTAATTAATTAAATAAAACCAAAGTTTAGCCCATTTCTAAATGTTCATTTGGGCTTCTAATTAACCATTAATTAGTGCAAGCCTAACATTCAATCATGGGCTTTAAAACCTCCATTTATATTTTTTACTTTGCTTGATAACCTTCCTTGAAGCCAAGTGGAAAATCTTATTGGACTTAGATAATTCAAGCTCCAATAAGCCTATAATTAATTTAATCTCCTTAGAATTAATTGTAGCTTATTAACTAAATGTCATTCCACTAAAGACAATTAGTTGAACTCTTGAATTACTAAATATTATGAGAACACATATTTCTAATAAGATGTCCAACTGCAAACCCTATCATGAACCTTATTATAATCATCCGCACAACAAAGGGTAAAATTACCGTTTTACCCTTATATTGGTTTTTCCTTCTAGATCTCCCGTTTTACTCTATATGATGATTAACACACAAGATCTCATCTTGGTGTTAAGACTTGATGGGTAGCTAGTCCATCAAACTCCGAGTGCCAATTTAATCACCAATTTCCATAAATCATCTAGAAGTGATGATATCACTATAAACTCTTTATTTGAGTGAATGTTCCCTTGATACCTGTTTTAATTAATAATTCCAACATGCAAACACGGGATTAATACTCAGTAAAAATCTATTACAATCATATCAAGAATTATAATAAAATACATATGAGTTCACCACTCATCAAGATTGTGATCCATAATAAGCAAATGCTAAAATGTATGTTTAAGATTAAAGTAATGGCCTACATTAATTCATTAAAAATACGTGATTCTAGATTCATTTAATAGTGCCATTATCAATAGTCAACTACTATCATGATATGAAACTCATCATTCCCTTGAAATAAACTCCTTTACTTATATGAAGATAAATCACAACACTACAGTCTAAACCATAATCAAGCGACCAACTTGCTTATTCAACTGTGAATTAATTAATTTAGATTCTAATAATATACATGTTCCCCATACATCTTCATGTATATATATATTATTAACAAAAGAATATTGGTTTCTTATGACTAGTTATATTATATTTATACAAATAAAACCAAATTCTTTTGTGTTTTTAATAATAAATATTACAAACCTGTAATTGGAAGAAGATTAAGTTACATGTAAATACACTTGCTTTCCAGGGCACTATATTTACATAACTCTAACAATCTCCCACTTACCCTAAAGCAAGCTTGACATATTCCTCATTCCCATCCCTTCTAGGTGACCCTCAAAGCTCTTTTGAGACAATGTCTTTGTAAACGGATTAGCAAGGTTTTGCTCTGTAGGAATCTTTACCACATTTACCTCCCCACGTTGTATTATCTCCCTTATGAGATGATACTTTTGCTCAATATGTTTGGCAGCTTTGTGGTTTCGAGGTTCTTTAGGATTAGCTACTACCCCACTATTATCACAATAAAGTGCAATGGCTTTTTTTGCGCAGCACTTGTCGTACTCTTCTAGACATTACCAATTTCTTTGCATATTTCTTCCATAAAAAGGTATAACTTGATCTAGATTTGGTTTTGAATTTCACATGGGTCTTGTGTTTCAGATTCTGAAAGGTGATAAATGTTATTACTATTGACAGTCTTAAAATATCATCAATTTTGGCACAATAGTATACTATGGAATAAATTCTCTATTACTACTTTCTTAATAACTCACATCAACCAATCCCTCAGTTGCAATTGGTCAAAATGGATATAGGTGTTGAGTAAGTTTTATATCTCATAAAATTTTCAACATTCGTAAGCATATGGATCTTAAACTTGTAGTATCAAAAGGTATCAATCTCACAAGAAATAGGTAAAACTAATTGAACCTAACTTTGTATAAGGTAATAAAATATGATTTAAGTGAAATAATAACAGAAAATTAAAAAATTAAACAAAAATATTAACAGAAAATTAAAACAATTAAATAAAATCAATGAAGTAACAAATATCAAGTACATAATTTTTAAAGATGATCAAGGATGAATGCATAAGATTTATTCTTTCATTATTTTGTTCCATTAATGATTATTGATCCAATTATGTGTTGATCCTAAATTTTCTAAGGCATTGATTACTCTCCTTAAGACTTAACCAATTAACCCTAATTGAATACAAAAATTCCAGATTTTGTAATCTTTCAATTCACAAAACTTTCCTAACGTTTCAACTAGGAAGCAATCTATTGAAAAATCAAATTCTCACACAAGATACTCTATTTGAATGATAGTTGATTAATTGTATGACTTATTAAACTAACAACACTCATTGTGAAATTTAATCAATTTTCTTTTTCCTTACTCTCTCAATTTATTGTTAAAGTTTGAACATGCACAATTATCATAACACAAGAATTTTGTATTGAATCAACAAAGATCAAAGTTACAAAATAACTATGGAATAAGCCCTAATTTGGAAATTAGAACATCATAAATGTAATAAACATCTATAAATTCAGTTTACACATTAAATATGAAGAGAATAACAAAGGAGAAAGAAAGAAAAACTCTATTCGGAGCTTGATCGAGAAAACTAGAAATCTGGATGATCTTCTCAAACTTCCTTGTTTAATCTACTTTAATGGTGGCTGCATTTTTTAGGCTTTTTAATGTTCAAAATGATTTTTTAGTTTTAGGGGTGTAACTAGGGTTTTTCACCTTTATTCAGTTCTAAAAATTTATCCAAACCTTAAAATAATGGAAAAAGTCATACTTATGAAGCTTCTATCATGATCATCACATTGGAGTCAGGATCATGACTTTGTAACATTGCTCTTTGTCATGATCATAACAATGGAGTCATGCTCGTGAATTTGGGTAATTCATGTCACGATCATAACCTTGTCCATGCAACTCCTTGCATGTCCAACTCTTTTGTTTTTCACTTATCTGATTTCTAACACTAACAAACACATCAAACACCTCAAAAAACATAAAATTAAGATTGAAAACATACTCCAAACCATATAAACACTTAGAATTTAAATAAACACTGTCAATATAATTCTATATCTATACATGCAACAATCATCTAATAAACATATATAAATACACTAAAACACCTATGAAAACATAGTATAAACTACACTTATCAACATCTCCACATTTAAACTTTTGCTTGTTGTAATATCCTGGCTCCTAAATTGTTGAGGTTCAGAGGGTTTAGAAGATTAAGCTCATGCATATTTCATTAAATAAAATAAGTTATATCACTAGATGATTAATTTGGTGCATTAGGATACAAAATTTGTTATCCTATGTACATGCATGAGATTAGCATACGTTTATTGTTTATAAATATGATAAATAAGTGCCAAATGTTTTATGTGCACTTAATTGACATTTTTTGGGATGCTTGGATATGATTTTGATGAATTAGAATTAAACTAGAAATTGATGGATTTAAGTTAGTTATTTCGAGTTAATTGTTAAAAATCGAAAGTTTGAGGAGTCAGTGTATAAATTAGTTTGGTAGATTTCCTAAATGGTAAAAATTGGATACAATTGCACTTTATATTTGTGACAAGTGACATTTTATATTTATGACAAGTGGCCCTTTTAAATTTTTGACAAATGGAACTTTAGACTTGTAACATGTGGAGCTTTAGAATGGTGACACGTGTAGCTTTGCAAATGGTGACGTGTGTAGCTTTACAAATAGTGACATATGTAGCCCTATAATTGGCAAAATGTGTAGCCTTATAAGTAGTCAAATATGGAGGCTTAAATGAGTGACATGTGGAGCTTAAAGTTACTAACACATGGACCAACAGAAGAATAACACATGGATCAATAGAATGGTGACACATGAATTAGTTTTATCTTCTTTCAACCTTCTAGAGAAAATAAATGAAAAAGGCAACATAAGCGAGAGTAAGAGTCTTCTATGAGGTTAAAAGCGGGATAAAAACAAAAATGAGAGAGAGAAGGAAAGAAAAAGGGGAAGAGAAGAGGAGAAGGAAAGAAGTTACTAAGGTAGGTCGAAATTCCGGTTTCAATTCCATCTTCCTCTTTCGTTCTATTTTTACATATCTTTAAAGCATGAATTTGAAGAAACTCAAATAATAAAAGTTATAGATATAGGTCTTAGCTTGATCTCTGTAAAAGTTTCATGATAAAATAGTGACTAGAGCTTGAGTTATACTTGTTTCCCTAATACTATCCGTGGCAAACCCCTGTGCAGGAACCTTTTATTATTTCCTAATTTAGATCCCAAATTAGTCAAAGTATAAAATATGAAGAATGATTATTAATGTCTTTTTAATGGTTCTATGAAAACGTTTGGCTAAAAGATGTCTTGATAATGATTTATTTCTATTTAAGCATTGGTTGCTAGCCTGTTTTCTTACCAGAAATAGGACAGAATTTGGATGGGCGTTGTATTTCTAAGGGGAGATTATGTTCATGTAATTTTTGGATATATTAAGACTAATGAAGTCTAGTTTTATGAGGCATAAGAATCATGATATCTAGATTTTTGTAGAGAGAGTTATGATCAAAAAAAGGCAGCTTGTTCATAAAGGAACATTAGGAAGAAAATGACATAAACATTGCACTTAAGGATTGCATATATATTCTCTCTATTCATTATCAGTGACCGATGTTCATATGGACGTCTAATAGGCTCTCAAAGTGATTGTCAATACCTAGACATTGTCGAGACGTCTAGGCAATAGCTCGTTAGAGTGTTTTATGAGTTAACCCAGATGATTCTCACTATGACTGATTTGTTTTTAGTTAAAATTCAATTATTGAATAACTTATATGATTGTTATAATTCTGGATATTGTTGGTCCAAGGAGTTTGATAGTCGGGACTGTATATGGAAGTGTTTTCAAATTGAATGTCAATTGATGCTTATGTGATTATCCCTAAAATGATTATTTGATTCAAATTGAATGCAAATTCTGGAAAAATCAGTTACACTTATGGAAGCCAGTGACATGTGAGATGATTCATATCATTGCATTTGACATTCATGATGAGCTAATGAGAGTTCTGACCAAAATGACCAACACACAGACATTCAGGGCGAAATGCTCGTAATCAGGGCCTAAGGCTCGTAATATGAAATCAGGGCTTAATGCTCGTAATTTGAGATCAGGACTTAATACTTATAATGTGATTAAGACTATTATGCTCGTTAAGCTAGCCAGCTAAAATTTATTTGAACCCCGGGGCGTGAATTGGCATATTTGATCACAACACAAGGACATAAGAATGACAACATATTTGCATTTTCACATACATGTTTCATTAAATTGATTTTTGAAATATAATTTGATATTTTTAATATGATATTATTTTCTTGAGTTCTGCCTAAGTTGATGTGTGTTATTGAAATGTAACTTCAAATTATTGGTTATATGGTATGTTGATTTGAACGGTCCTATGTGATATGGTTTGTTGAGTGCATCGATGATGGTTCACTCATTGAGTTTACAAAACTCATCAAAATTGCAATGTTGTTTTTTTTCAGGTTCAAGAGAGGATTAGCATTAGTTAGAGTATAACTCCTACGTTTTGGAAGTCATGGCTCAAAGGTCCGATCAACTGAAATCTGCAGAGTCTAGTAGTAGTTTTGCGTCTGCATATCACAACACATGGCTACATTGTATGTAGTGTGTTAATAACCTAGTAATAATATGTGTAGCTTTGGTATCTTGTATTCCTACATACTAATGTTCAAGATATATATATTTGTGTGAAGACTAAATTATTGCTTGATGTACGTGCTTGGTAGTAATATAATGAAAAGTTCTATGAATTTATTTGTTATCAAATACTGTAAATGACTATGAATGTGAGAATTGATAAATGGGATAATAAAAATACTTTTCTATACATATTTACTAAGATCATTAAAGAGGAAAGCTGAGTTTCCTTGAAATGTTTTCACATAAGTTAAATATGGGAAAGTTCTAAAATTTAAGTCAAACTCCGGCAATTTATTGATTAGAATGCCTTTATGCTATATGATATTATATGTAAAGTGAAAATTCTTTCTGAATTGTTTGCTAACATATCATGTCCATAGAGTATATCCCAAATATCCTCTTATGCTTTCGGGAACATGCCCTATGGGTGTTGTATGTTACACTTGTCTTCAAGCAAAAACAAAAAAGAAACTGAAAAAACTAAACATAAACACATGCATTCATGCAACATGCAATAATTAGACAATGGAATCTAACTTTATGGAATCAATTTAACTGCAAATGTCAATCATTCAAGTTAATCTAACATAATAATCTATGCATTTCAAAACAAAGCACTTTAAATTGAATATACATGATAAATGTAAATTGCATCCTGTTTTAGGGCATAGTTTGATATATATTTAGTCATTAATTCGATCATTTAGTATGTGTTTAGGTTTAAATTGTGTTAGTTTGTTAATTATTTATGTTTTATGGATTAGTACAAGCTTTTGAGGTTAAATATTATGCTTTTGAGGTACCTTAATACGTTTGCTAATGTTTTAAGGTGAATATCAAAGAATGGATGAGTTTCATAAGACATTTGGGCCGAAACAACAACCCACAATCCTGACCTATCAGGCCACGATCGTGACACAGGCCACGATCGTGACAGAGGCCACGATCGTGACTCACGTCAGACAGACGCCTAGTAACTTGCTAACTTCACGGTTTAGGGGACTTTTTGGCCCTTTCGGACCCAGAAAGACCTTAAGGTTACCCAAAACATAAATTAACATTAAGAGGAGCATAAAGGATCTTTTTGCATCAGCTGCATTTGAAACCCTAAAGAGAGAATACTGAGAGAAAGAAAGAAGAAGAAGAAGGGAGGGGAAGAAGAGGAAGACGAAGTTGACTTGACGTGCTTCCTCGATCAAGAGGTTTCCCAACGTCGCTACCTTATATCATTTATTCTAAGTCATTTTTTCCTTGTCGTTTCAATTTTACTTATGTATAGAATTGAGATGATAGTACGATGATAAGATTCAGAATATTGATGATGTTCTAAACTCTCCTTTGGGATTTTTATTTTGATTTAATGATAATTTAGCCGATTATGTTTATTGGATGAATATTGTAATTTGATTGTGTTCTTGCATAATTCGGTAATAAAATAAGAGGGTGAACTGAATGAAAAACGATTAAATTGAATTAATGAGAGTTAAACGATTTAATAGAAACCGTTACAAATCATATTAGTAATTGTGTGAAGAGAGATCATATGTGATGTTCCGTTAGTTTATTAGAGTGCTTTAGATCTAATTAAGGTTTTGTATAATTTTTTAATTGACTTATTGCAAATTCCATATCTGATTAGGGTTTATAATTTAGGATTTAATGGTTATAACTTGAGAGAAAGTAATCAGCCCTAGGATAGTCTAAAACCAACACTCCATTGACACATAATCAACTAGGTTAACATTAACGATAAGTAAAATCTCCTTTCTCATAAATCAGTAAATTCATTAGGTTGATTTCTATTATGATTGCATATTGCTCACTTGTTAATACTTTTGTGTTTAATTTCTGATTTGATTGGTTGAACTCAATTCTCGTAATTAATTTTTATTGCATCTTTTATTTTCAGTTTTATAGTTTTTTTTGTTAAGTCAGAATTTTGACTTCACGTATAAAGTGATTTTGATGACAAACAAAGATAAGACAGAATGAAAAGC
>JAOSBN010000009.1:3894911-3930225 GCA_027563595.1 Erythroxylum suave
GAGAAGAAATCAAATGAAGATTTGAAGATAGTTGGATTGTAAAGATGAGAGTTAAAGGGAGTTAGTTTCAAAAGAAATTAAGTTAGAACTTAGCCCTTAGGAAAGTGACAAGTGTAAAGTTGCCATTATTATGTGTCAGAAGTAAGTTTGAGTAATTGGAGAGTTAAAAAGGGGTTTGTTCTTTTTCTAAGTTCTTTCCTTGTTATCATCTTCTCCAAATTTCTTCCTATACACATAGTTTTCCATCAAACTCCTTCTGAGAGTTAACTTTGATTTTTTTTCATATCCCTCACCACTTCCTCTACTCTTAAGTGTTTCTTCTACCTTAAGAAAAACCAGAAGTTGGTTAGTGTTCATAGGCGTTTACATAATTTTGTATAGAGTTAGAGCTTGAAGACAGTTGAAACTTTTAGAGTCTTCAACAAGTAAGTAGTGAATAAAATTGTTAGAGTTGTGGATTTTTGAAATAAAGTTGAAGAATTTATGGTCAGTGCATGATCATAGCATTTACGTATATTTATATTCTTGAACACTGTGTTAGGGGATGAAAATTGAGGATATGGTGTTATTTCGGTTTTGATGGATTATTAGTGATTAGGTGTTCTGGAAAATTATTCAAGGAGTATGCTTCAGTCCTTTAGCCAAAACTTTTTCTCTAGTTATCCAAACGAGATGATTCTTAATTTGGATTAAACTGGAAACATACGGTTGTATTTCTTATGCAGACATTGAATTAAAATTCTGTCTTTAAAAATCACAAAGTTTGTCATGAAGTTGATAACTGGGTACAGTACATTGGATGAATGTAAAAAAATTCATGTTCTGTATTCGAGGGAAAATCTGAATCAATTTAGGCTGATTTAGGCAAATGTTTCTTCTATAAAGTTGTATATCTTTCTTTTATCTTTTTAACGGTATATGGTATGAGAATTTTGGACATTGGAGCTGAAAGTTATGGTCTTATAAAAGAAGATGTATCTTCTGTCTTTTCGCTTCTTCCGTGATGACGTCACATAGTCTGTGATGACGTCATATCTTCTGTGTTTTGCTTCTTTTACTTTTTAATTCATCTTCTTTTTGATGAACTTCATCTACTTTTTACTTCGTCTACTTTCTAATGAACTTCGTCTACTTTTGCATTCATTTATTTTTCTGCCAGGCCTATCTTCTGTTCCATTTGCGACCCTTCAGACGATAAAATCTGTCCTTGAGGTCTTAAGAAAAGTTGTATATATTGAAGTCCTCTTTCTAACCATATAAAGAAAACCTTAATCTAATATCTTTAGGGAAAGTCATAGCAATTTTCCCCATTTGTCTATCTTTTTCCATTAGTCTACCTTTTCATTTGGCTTCGTCTGTACCTATCTTCTATTCCATTATTGACCCTTTATAAGATAGAATCTATCTTTGAGGTCTTAATAGAAGTTGTAGATCTTGAAATCCTCTTTCTAAAAATATAAATAACACCTTAATCTGATATCTATAGGGAAAGTTATAGCAATTTTCCCCATTCTTATGTCTTTTTCCATTAGTCTGCTTTTTCATGTGGATTCGTCTGTACCTATTTTTTGTTCCATTTTGACCCTTCAGATGGTAAAAATCTGACCTCAAGATCTTCTTTGAAGTTGTAGATCTTGAAGTCCTGCTTGAAATCATCCTAAGATGATCTTAATCCTACATCTTTAGAGAGCGTTATGCTAATTGTCCCAAGATAGGTTTTGTATGATTGGGGAACACTTTTCTAGAAGAGAGTATGACCAAATTACATCATTTGAACCTTCTGATTGAATGTGAATAAGAGACCTGAAAAAAGTATCGTGGAAAAATCTGAAAGTAAGCCAATGGGAAATGAATTGAGATTTTAATGGTTTTTAGAGAGGCATAAACCTTATTATGAATTATACTTAGATGAGTTTTGATATGAGAGAGATTTTTGTGAAGAAACTGATGGAAGGATACCCGAGATTGTTATGAACATGCATTGTACATAATTCATTTCATACATGTGCATTGTTAAACATTATTAATTGTGCATATTGTGATATTTGTATATATTATTTGTTATAGAGGGGCAACTGGAACGTCAACCTCTAGACGTTGCCAGATCTTCTAGGCATTAGCTTCGGGAGCAACTTGTGAGTAACCTAGATGGTCTCACTTGATAATTTGTTTGTTAAATTACTGCTTGAAATGATTGAATGACTGTAGCTTGATTGTTGATGCCGGACGGTAGGTCCGATGATTGTGAAACAGGGATGAGATATTGAAGTGCTACTTATATGTGAATGTGAAAAAATAACTGTTATTCTAAAATTTTGTTGAATGTCGGACTAAGGTCCAAAGATGATTGTGTTTTGACTGTGAATGGGACTGATTATAAACAATGATTAAATGAATATATGAGATGCAATTCATTTCATGAATGCATGAAAGATAAAGGCAGTTGTGACTAGAGTTTCCAGTAAAAGAGCTTAAAGCTCAGAACATGATAAGAGTCTTTGGCTCAGTTATGCATGTACCCGGTATCCATTAAGGGATATGAGACATTAAGTGATACAGCCGGTATCCACTAAGGGATATAAGCTAGTAAAAAGGCACATGGTCACAACAAAGCAACAAACAAAACTGGGTCATGTGTATTACATTTATAATTGATATGTGTATTTTTCATGAATGAAATGACCTTTATGATTATTCATAAAGTAAAAGATGTTGTGTTAGGAATATGCAATGATGTGAATTGAACGTGTTACATGTATTGATGTGATGCATGAATTGAGGGAACCATCGATGATGGTTACCTCATTGAGTTCGCAAAACTCACCAAAATTGCAACGTTGTCTTTTCAGGACCAAGAGACGACTCTAGCTATTGAGAGGCTCTACCAGCCATGTAGATTGTGTTTTGGCAAGAGAAGTCATGGCTCAAAGATTGGTCAGCTAAGATTTTTGGACAGATTAGATAGACTTTGTATATTTTCCTCTTTCATGTAATATTCTTGTACTAGATTTGATGATGTACATGTCGTAAGTGTTGAAAGATATAATGTAGACTTTTAGTTGTGTGAAATGAAATGAGGAAAAAGTTATGATTTAAAATATTGTGATTTTTCATATGACGCTTTATAAGTGAGTAATGATATGATGCCATGTGAAGTGAAGGTAGTGATCGAACATAGCTAGCCCTTATCGTAGGATATGTACTAGAATGACCTTCGGGCATCCGATGTATACCTCACGGTAAGGGGGTGCTACATAGAGAATAGGTAACATCTCCAAAAGAGATGAGATACCTTTATCCAACATTTTAGAAGTGGAAGTCTTCGATGTATGGGGCAACAAATTTATGAGTCCTTTCCCATCTTCAATTGGAAACATGTACATTAAAGTGGGAGTGGATGATGTTTCACGTTGGGCTGAAGTAGTAGGATCTCCAACCAATGATGGAAAGGTGGTGTAGTTCATTAAATGATTATTTAATTGGTTTGAATACCACATACGATAATAAGTGATTGAGGTACATATTTTTGTAACAGACCTTTTGATGCCCTCTTAAAAATATATGAAGAGCACCATCGTATTGCTACACCATACCATCAGTAGATTAGTGGCTAAGTGGAAGTTGTTAACCGGGAGCTAAAATGAATTTTGGAAAAAATGGTGAATAGCTACTTCTTTGACTCTAGGAATGCACTAAATGCTTTAATTTGTAGCACTGAGCACTTACTTCTTCATAAGTTTATGTGCTTAATAGTTTTTAATAAACAAGTTCTCGATTAAGGAATTTTTCTTCCTTTGGTGCATGGAACGAAAATTCAAAATAAATACCCTTTATTGGATTTTTCGAACTATTGTGAGTTGTGTTAATAAGAAAAGCACTTATTTTAGAATGTCATATATTGTTACTACTTTGGCTTTATTTTACAATCTTGATGTGGATAGTGTGCGAATAACTAGATATGATGTTTTTGATGTCTTTTATTTAAGGCGCTCTGAAATTTTGGAGCCTCATTCCATGGAGCTCCAAATCCTCAGATGCGCATAGCCGTAAAGAATAGGAAGGGCAAGGATACAATCACTTCCATACCATCCACATCTCAGGCACCCCCAGAGCCTCAAGAAGAAGCAGTGGAAGAGGAACCACCTACAACAATAGGGGTCGATAGATTCCAACAAATCCTCGACCGGATGACCTCTAATCATCAACATATGACACTGCAAATTAATAAGCTTGGCACCTAGATGAAACAAGTGCACAAGGAGCAGCGGTATATGAAAAAGAAATTCCTCAAGTTCATCCAGAGGAATAAAATTGAAGTACCTTCTCCAACACGTTCGCCACCACAATCTCTATGAGCTTTCTTAGCCTAAACTTTTTAAGTTGTTTTGCATATTTTGTTTGTCATTTTGTCATTTTGTTTTTTTAATGTCTTTCTTTGTTTGTTTTGATGTTTTTTATTTAGTTTAATGTCTTTCTTTGTTTGTTTTGATTTTTTTTCGTCTGGTTTGATGTCATTTTACCTTATTTTGTGGTTGACTTGTCACATTGAGGATAGTGTGTTCCCTAAGTATGGGGAGGTGACATTAGCTTTGTCAATTGCATTGTTCTAGTTTGTTTAATCACTGTTTGCATTTTGTTAATTAGGATGTATGTTTTAGGCATTTTAGTTTGTTTTATGTTGTTTTGTGTTAAGCAATGGAACCACACTTGAGTTATTTTGATTTATTTTGCTATGAGATATTGTCATGCTAGTTGGAATAAGATTGAATGCATGTTTGAATTTGGATTAGGCCACTTGAGTATAAAGTGAACCATGTTGAGTGATCAAAAGTAGTTGGTTACATAAGCTTATTCACAATCTAACACTGAAGCAAGGAGGTAGTGTAGAGATGCATAACGAATTTTCATGTGAGCCAATGGGAGGATTGAGCTCCATCTGTAGTCATTTTATTTCTTTGTTTGTGTGATGCTTCCTTAGATTATTACTTTCAGAATTTGCTTTGAATCGGTTTGACTGTACTAGATGCATGTTTAATAGAGATGATTAAGGTCCTTTTCTCTTTAAACCTTTGGCTTAAATGACTTACCTTTTTATTATCCCTTGCTACCTCTGTTGAGCTTTAACCTTTTTTTTTCTTGAAAACACATCATTAACCTATTAACCTACCTATTCAAAAGCTTAGTAAAGTATTAAATGATGCATTAGTTGGGATTTTTGCTATAAATTGTTTTCTAAGATGAGTTGAATGATACTTCTGCTCTTGAATTACATTGTATTTAGTTGCTATTTTGTTCGTTGTTTCTTCCATGTTATAAGAAAAAGAACACAAAAAAATGAAAAAAATGAGAAAAACGAAAAAAAGAGACAAGGTAAGAACAGTTTAGTAGCATCAATAAGTGTAGAGCAGTAGTATATTTACATTTGTTTATCTCAGAAGTATGTTTTGTTATCCCTTTATCCACTTATTACTTTACGAATGCTTTTGTTAAACCCTTTATCCCTTTTACCCACCTTAACCTTTACCACATTATAACCCGAAGCAAGTCCTTTTGATTTATTTATGCATGTAATAATTGTAGAGGAGAATTGATCTATTCTTAGGCCTATGGTAACATAGTTTCCCATAGGGAGTTTAAGCCAAACACTAACCTTCAAACATGTGAGAGAAGTGAAACTATGAGGAAGATTCATTTTGTGTTTATACTTATCTTTGAGTGATGTTTCTATAAATTGAGTTTGCTTATGTACACTAATGAAAAGTAGTTATGATATATGTAGTAGCTTAACATTTGAGTTGGCAAAATTTTGAGGAATTGCATGCTTTGTTCTTTATGAAAATGAAGTGATGGAATTGATTAGTTATGTTTGATTTTGCTTAGGACAATAAAAGATTTAAGTGTGGGAAAGTTGATAGTTGTACATTAGTTTTTGTTTTTCTAAGTATTTAACGTGTGTTTCTTACATAATAGGTTGTTATTGTTGTGTTTAGGATTTATTTTGTATATTTTCATTTAGTTTGATTTTCATTGTTCTTTTATATTTTATGTTGATTTAGGGTAAGAATTGAACATTTTGATGTAGGAATAGAGGGTGGCCACCTTTGCAATTGAGCTAGAGACGAAAAGAGGAAAAGAGAAGAGGAAGAATTATAATGCAAGAACCCATGATCGTGGAATGTCTAACTCGAAGATATATGTGGGGTTCACTTTTTTTTTTTATAGATAAAACCAGAGCGGAGTCTGGCAGGGATGGAACCCGATCTATTAGATAGAAAAAATCAAGATATGGCAGTGCTTAAGACTTACCCTAATAAACATTTTCCTCTATGAAACTCTCAAATAGGGAAAGGATTATTGATTGAGAATCAACAAGCCACTTACGGATCTAGGTAGGGAAAATACATTATCAAAAACCTTGGAGAGTCCGGAAGATCTAATGTGTGCTAGACAATATGCTATTGCATTGGTTTCACGACATATATGAGATATACTATAATTACATCTACCCAAACACTTGCAATCTCCTGTAGCTCAGAAAGATGTCTCCATGGATAGTTTTCTTTGTTACACAGTACCTGAGCTAGAGTAATATTATCGGTTTGGATCAAAACGTTTTGCAACCTTAGTTCTTCACATCTTCTGACGCCATGTAATACTGCTTCTCCTTCAGCACCAAACTCATTCTCACTCCAAGAAAATGAGCTTCAGCAATGACAAAACGCCCTCCTCCATTTCACACCACATAGCTAAGCCTCGAGTGCCCAGATGATCCTAGCGATGACCCATCAGTGTTTAAAATATATGTATAATGTGCCTCCATACACCAAGCTACTACGCAAAATATGCAGGTTCACTTAATTTTTAGGTTTTCATGATTATATAAGGTTATAAACCCCTATGGAAGGAGGAGAATGGGAGAGCATCATATAGACTAGCCTCCATGATTAAAAACACAAGTTTAGAGTCTTAGGAGACGTGGAGAATCAAGGTTTGTCATTCATAATTGGGAAAAAGCATACCAACATCGGATTTTCCAGATTTAGGTAAAGAAGAGGAACAGTTTTCTTGTCATTTATAAACTAAAGTACAAGACATTAGAATGCACATTCATTTCGCATTCATTTTAGTTTCATACCCCGGAATATGTCAATTGAGTGCAATTTATGCATATTAATGCAATCATAAAATCATTTCATAAATGTATCAAATTCATTTTATATGATCCAACTTATGAGAATCAATAATCTAACATTTTAATCCCTTAACAACTCAAGAGATGGGTTATTACAACCCCTCCTCCTAATACATTTCGTCCTCGAAATTCTTAACTAACTGATTCAACAGATGGGGGTAATGTTGTCTCATGTTTTTTCTCAGTTTCCCATTTAGCTTCTTTTCTTGAATGATTTCTCTAATTACTCAATTCCTCAAATTCCTCAACAATTTAGCCTGATATCTGACCATTCTTATTGGTTTCTCCACATAATTAAAATTATTTGCAATCTTAACTTTATGAGCTAGTAACACATATATCAAGTCCAACTTGTACCTCCTAAACTTACTAGCATATAATACATTGTGGAACTAAGTCCTTCTAGCAATAGCAATAGTGTCATCTCAAATTCAAGACCTCAAATGTAGTTTGGATACTTTACAACAAACAAAATACATGCACTCTTTATAGTATATTTAGCTTCTTGTGCATGAGTCTCATATATATCCTACTCCAATATTCATATTTGATTCGTCCAATATTCATTCATTCCTAGAAATGGAACATTTGGTCTCCATGGTAGAATTCAATAAAAGTACTCATAAAAAAGAAGATTTCTTTCATCAATTATCTATATTGTTCACGGTATCCTTATCATTCAACTATGTTCATCGTTGCTCTTTAGCCATTTATAATATCTCAATAAGATCAATTACTATCATATCTCATATAATTAGAATGTTCTATATACTAAAGCTCAGTGAAGTGATAGGTATGAATATTTACTCACATGCCTTAGTATGTGCCATCAAGATCATTGCATCTTATTTAGAAATTTATTTTCGAAAAGTCACCAATTAAGATCTTGAGCTGATGATACCTTAATCTAAATTGATTGTGGATAAAATTAGAGTATTCTATGACTATGCAAAAATTACTTATCCTTAGTAGTTACCATTTCAATACATCCACATAAATCCATGCTTCCACTGACCTATTCTGATTCATCTCATAATTTTACTTATGGAAACTAAGGCTTAAGAGCATTCAATATGTCATAGATGACTACCTATATAATAACGAAGCTTGTAATACATACGTGCTCAGTAGCATTATTCGTCAAGATAACCACACCATCAGACATGCACTCACAATAACTGATCAACTTAACCTTGAGGACTTCTATATGTATTGCTTTCATTTATTTTATCTTATATAAATATGTTCTCAATTGATTCAATAATATAAGATACATAACCATCAAGAAATTTTGATATCGGATCTAATGATATAATCTTATACTAAATCATAAGCTCTTAACACGATAATTAAACAACCATTCCAGTTCCAAGTTCAACCGTTTAAGGTAATAGTAAATTTTAGTTTTCTTCTAACATTGCTTGTACACTTTAAATCTTGTCATTTCCACCTGTATCTCTATTTTTGTCAGTCAATCCACAAAAATGTATTCACAGTCACATCAATTTGAAGGTATACAACCACAGTACAATATTGATATCATATTTGATGATATAACCACGAATACAAATACACTGAATCTATGTCTAATATATTGAACCATGTAGTATCTCCTATTTCAAGATATTTACAAATTTTCACTTTCTCATCCTCTAACAGATCATCATTCTTCTCATTGTTTCTAACAATTCAGACTTTTAACATATGTTCATGTGTGTAACTTATCTAAATGCAACTATGACTGGGGATCAGTTGCCTCTATGTGCCTAATTGAACATTAATCGATAATGACAGTGTATGACGTGTTTAAGATGCATGTAACTTGACATATATTGTGATAAATGCCCATGTAAGATGCTAAGCCTCGGCTCTCATACCAAAATTTAAAGTACCACTCTCATAAAGCGTTTGCCCAAATGTATCGACAATTATTCGAAAACATACTTTATGAGAATGGCACATTAAGACGATCACATTACCATGTTTTAAGGCATATCATATCAAAAGCATTTCAAACATTCATTTTGAATCATTTATTCACAATCATATTAAATCACAAATGTCATTACACTTCAGAGTTCATATCTAAATTTGTCAGTAGGTGAGAAATGTTATTTTTGATGCATAATGACTAGAGACATCTGTAGGTATAAATGATCCCGACCACTAACTCATATCCAATCGCAATAGCTATACTCCAATTAGTCTAACTAGATCTCCTCTGAACCTGAAAATCAACATTGAAATTTTGATGAGTTTGCAAACTCAGTGAGTGAACCATCATCAATGTATTCACTCAAGTCAGATATATAGAGACAAGTCATATCCTAATTCAACAAAGACAAGTCATATCCCAATTCTACAATTATTACATATCATCCAGTATTGAATATCACATCACATTTCATCATACCTTATCAAGTACATCAAGATTATCATACTCTCACAAGCGTATAAGGTAAGCTAACATTTCTTATCATAAGACATCCTTATTTAATTTCAACTGTATTTTAAACAATTCAATTTCATTTCAATTCAATCATATGATGCATATGAGGATGTATATGCAAATGCACATGTGACTTCATTTTATTTTTGTTGTGACTGAGTGCCTATTTACAATCCCATATCTATTATGGATACCGTACTCATTTCATTTATTGTCCCATATCTGTTGTAGATACTAGACTCATTATTAATTAAGCCTCTGACTCTTTGTGTATAATCCTGAGCTTAAAGCTCTTTTCACGTTGGTCACTCCAGTCACAACTCTTTTATCTGTTCATGTATATCAATGTTATGCAATGCATCAATTCACACAATATGCTATTAATACTTTTCATTCAATATGCTCATTTCATTTATCACATTCTTCGGATCCTAGTCCAACATTCAACATTTAGTTGAGTACACATTCCATATATAGTGCCAAGTATCAAACTCCTTAGACCAAAAATGTCTGGAATCATAACAATAATATAAGTAATAGTTCAATAACTAAAAGTTAACCAAAAACAATTCAATCATAGTGAGAGACATCTAAGTTAACTCACAATACGCTCTAGACAAGCTATTGCCTTGATGATCTAGCCATGTCTGGATGTTGATGATCATAGTGTATCTATCCTCTACAATACACACATATTTCAAATATCATTAAGTTGTCAATCATATGATATATCAATCATTCACATGTTTATATATCATGTTTTAATGCATGCTCAATTGACCTTCTATGAATGTATTAATATACAAAGATCTTGACTATACTTATATGCTTTTAAATCATTCAAACTTTATAGCTTGTATACTACCATTTTGTAATTAAGTTTATACCTTACGTAAGCATGATTTATTCATCAATCATATAAATTCATATAATTATCCAATTCTTACTCATAATTACTACATGTTCTCCAATGTTCATTCAATTATATCTAATACACATTACTCATATCCGTTCAATCATATTTGGATTTATAATAACATCTTAATTCCTTTAAAATCTCTTAATTTCTAGATTTCAATACATTGATATCAGGATAATACATTCCTTAAGTTATGACATCAATTAAAAACCTAAACTTATCAAACCCTTAACCAATGAATTAAGCAACAATTTAGGCTTATTTTAAGCCTCAATCAAGTCCAAATACACCAATGTAAAGTGACTTATCCTTATGTAGTTCAACAGTTACACAAAACAGAAGTTTTTCATTTCAAAACATTGCCCACAATTATGGGAAGGAGCTAATGCAACTGTCCACAATTGTGAGATGAGTGAACTGTGCACTATCCATTTTCCTTCAATTTTTCCAGATTCTAACACCTTCATACTAAATTCAAAAGACCTTTATAATAGTCCATTAATTATACCTCAATTATATGTCAATTCCTCATCAATTTCAGCTCTAATTCCAACTCAAATTCATTCATTTGGCAGCTTATAAACTATTGTCTTTCATGCATGCAAAAACAAAATATAAACTATCATTCATACATCATTTTCTAGCACTTATTTCACTCCAATATCACCATTAGTCCATCTCTAATTTAGTCATCATCAATTTCTATCACAACATGCCACAAAGAACAATATTTTACTTACTTCTTTAGCTTAAATTCCACCTCAATGATTAGGATAAACTAACCCTCCATATATGCAAAATCACCCAATTACAAGATGGGAGTTGAATGATTTTAGCAAAGGCAAAGAGATGATAGCAGATTATAGCTATCTTTGAGCAGAATCTTATATGGATCTTGAAGTGATTATGAATAGAAGTAAGTATAATTTTAAAGCTATAAGGGTTATATGTGTATTTTGGTAATGTAAGGGAGGAAGAAGAATGAATTATAGTAGAAACATCTAAGGAAAGTCTCTGCCATATACGTGTGTCATTAGATGAGTTAAGATAAGTGTCTCCTTCTTTAAGGACACTTGTCCTATAGGGAAGCAAGCTATATATCTTCTCCTTAAATGGAACATATGTTCTTTTGTTTGGCTGCCAACTGTCAATTAAATGTATTGTCATTTGTCACTCAAACTCTAAGTTATTTTTCACTTAATTTTCCATGCCAAATGTCATTCATTTTGGGGGCTTAGTCATCCTAATTTTTCATGTAACAACTTGTCTTGCCACTTGACATTTTTCCTTGACTAAAAGTATATTTTAATTTATCAATCTCTCAATTGTAACAATTGATTCCAAGTTACTAATTATAATCCATCAATTCTTGTTATTGGTAAACCAAAGTACAAGAAATTGGCAATGGACATTTATGTCACATTCATTTTAGTTTCATACCCTGGAATATGTCAATTGAGTACAATTTTTCCAACTCACAATTCATGTGTGTATGCTAATATTATGCATATGAATGGAATCACAAAATCATATCATAAATGTAGCAAATTTATTTTATATGATGCAACTCATGAGACTCAGTAATCTAACACTTTAATCCCTCGACAATTTAAGAGACGGGATATTACAAGGTAATTCTTGCAATGATGAACCTGAGTCATAATAAGAAGCTTCTGGTTTATACAAAAATCATTGTGCATCCTACAAACTATTAAGGAATTAAGTTTGCTAGTTATCCCATCCATAACTAAAGTTTGTACGATCATTCCAATATGAGCTACAAGATTGGGTATATGAGTTATAAAAGAAACTACTTCCTTCCATGTATATATTTTTATTTTTTTCAACATACAAACCCTAAAAAAGTGAAAAGATCAAGAAATAACTAAAAAGAAACTAATTATAAACAAATATGTACAAAACACGAATTAAAATCAAGAACAAAAACTAAAGCACCCTACCCTCTGGCAATGGCGCTAAAATTGACGTAGCACGTCGTAACACTACTCAAAATAACTAAACCTACAACTATAACAGTGGTGAGTCTAGGTCGATCTCACAGGGAGTGTTCGGTTAGCTTTCATTATGAAAAGAATTGGTGTTTAGGTTATAAGGGGGATTTTTGTTAGGTTTTCAAATAAGAAAATGAAATGAAACTAAACTAATGAAAATAAATTAAAGAAAGCATTTAAAAGTAAAGAAAGTGATGAATTTGCTAGGGGCCCGATCATTGTTTCAATCTCAACCTACAGATAATTAAACATATTTCATTGAATTGTTGTTCTCATACCTCTCTTAGAAACTATTAATTGTAGGTTAGCAATATGTTCTATTAATCTAGATTTTCCCTTAGGTGATGTTTAATTAAGAAGAGCTTGTTAATTAAACCTAGCTATCGAACAAGTTCTCTAGATTAAATAAGACAGTCACATTATAAGTTAGGAAAACAAAATAATTAAGGTAACAACCACACAAGCTCAGGTCATTTAACCTACGTTATGCTGTTCCTAATGATTTGAAACCATTAGTAGCTACAAACGAATCTTAACATAATAATTGCAAATTATATTGAAGATTCTACCAATAAGTTCTTACATAAAAACAATCAAATAAAGTATTCAAACATTTTTACATAACTCCTAGACATTAAACATAGGATAACACAGTCAATCCCTAAGGGAAAGAAAAACTAACAATGAGAGAAATTCTTAACTGGATTCTTCGGTGTTAATATCACCTCCGAACCATGTCAAGAAAGCCTAGCCCTCTATAGGTCTCTAAAGGATTAAACTTTGCCCCTCTGTCACCTTCAGAAACCCCTAGAATGATTCCCCTAACCTTTCATAACTTTTGTCATCATAACATGTTATATTTATAGTGAAAATAGGATAGCTATATAGCAGTCACAAAAGTGACTTAAAGTGTTACCATTGTGAATGGCCTCACTGAGACTCATGATCGTGGCACCTCCTTGCATGGGCGTGTAGAGAGTGTCAAGCTCATGGTAACTTGTGTCATAGGATGAGATATATTGTATGGTCGTGAGATGCAGTACACCATTTGCACTTCATTTTCTTGTATCTTCTTTGCTTTTAATCCTTCTTCTTCTTGCTCCATAAAGACATGAAGACAAGTGTGTGTGAATCTCAACAACATGGATCAAATATTATGCTTTCAACTCACTTTAGCTCTGTTGCTTCTGAATTGTACCTAAAACCTAATATAAACTAAAATAAATGTCTTAAGAATTTTATAGCATTAAACACTTAGTGTTATGAAATAAATGTCTAACCAATTAAGCACACATCAGTGGGATACTTTTGGAGTAAAAGAGTTACCTTTCCACTCATCAATACTTGAATTATTATTTGATGGGGTAAGTATGGTTTGTAAATAACCTTACTTATGCAAAATGGCACCATTTTGTTTAAATTTGCATCTAACAGTAACTTGTTTGAGATTATGGAACTGGGACCTTGGCATATAGGGGGCCAATCGATGTTTTTTCAAAAGTGGAAACCAAGGAATGCATTTGATAAAGAGTGTGTGGAAGTGTTTCCTATTTGCGTTAAATTTCATAACTTGTCTCTTAAATTGTAGACGGTGGAAGGGCTAAGTTTTTTAGCCAACTCTCTAGGTAAGTTGTTGTGTATCGATGCTCAAACATCGAATAGAGAGAGAATTGGATATGTTAGGATCTGTGTCTAGATCAAGAGAACCAAAAATATGTCAGAATTAGTATCTATTATGAAACTTTGGGAAGTAGGGGAGTTGGTGAAATTTGAAGTTAAATTTTCCTATCCATAGAAGCCTTATACCACGGTAAAAAAGTAGATACCAATAAGCAAGACATATAAAACTTGTTGGTAGGAGGAGATCTTAGGGCTGGAATCCAAGTCAGTTGATACCGGTAAGATTGAAGAAACATTACAGGTGGCCAATGAGTTGAATATAATTACCGAAGTCCAAAAGAATTCAACTAAAGGCATTATTGATCATAAGGAAGGGAAGATGCGAGTAGCTTCTGAAACTATAACTTAGAATTAGATAGACGCTGATCTAGATTTAGCAAACAATGTATTAGTTAAAGTTGCTAATAGTGTGCATAAGATACATCCCTAATCCATGCAATCTGATTATGTTATAAGCAGAGAAGACCAACACAGATGAAGGTATATATGTTTCTTAAGTGACTCCCACTTCTTCCAAAAGAAGGTCTACTAGGAGAAAAGCAAAACAGAAGGGGGTCTCCCCTTAGATGACAATAATGGTATAGATTACAAGAGGGATAAATGATCCTTTTAAAAAATACAAAGTGAGGGACTTGGTGATTGTTAGAAAACCCATTTTGGTAGGACTTCTAGAGATAAAAATATAAAGCCCCACTCATTCAGTCTGGGCTATCTTTTTTAGGTGGTCAATAGAAGACAATTACAAATCATACATATCATTGTAATAGATGTATCATCTGTCTAAACAACTTAGATTACACTGTGGTAACAACTAGCAATATGAGTGATCAGTTTTTACATCTTCATTGTCAGATGAGAGACAATTCTCTTCTATTCGAAATCACACTAATATATGCCTCCAACTTTGCATTCTAAAGGGAGAAACTATGGTTTGACTTATATGTTTTTCATTCAGTTATACAAACCCCATGGTTAGCAGTTGGAGATTTCAATTGTTCTTTGAATTCCAATGAAATAGAAGGTGGTGGGGGTTAACAAAGAACTTACACAGTTGTTTCAACATGTGGATTTACTGGACATAAGGGCAACTGGAATATAAGTTGATCATATAAGGATTAGTTATCAATTACCAATTTCTCATAAATTTAATTATCTAAACTATTAAACATGATTGATTAAAAGGAAGTGAATGAACAATTAAAACTCCAAATTGAAATAAGGAGTAAATATAAAACAGTCTATGCATAAATTAGATCCAAATAAGATATTGCCTTTTAATTTACTAAGTTTTAACTTCACTTTGGTTTAATAAATAAGTCTAGTTCCTTAGAATAGAAAAAATTCCTAAGTTATAATTATTTTCTCTCTTAAGCAACATAATCCCTATTCTTAAATCAAATTAACTAAAATCTCTTTTTAATCAAGATTATTAAATAGTGCATTAATCTGCTTTATGAATTCTCATAATATGTGTTACCTTAACCTAGAAGGATCATGCAATTCTTTCTCTTTTAAATAACCCACTTAGGCCTCTTTGTTCATAGTACAATCTAACTATACAAATTATCTCTCGATTAATATTTGAATTTAATTGTTGAATATTTAACTTTTGATCCTTCAATTGAAACAATATTTAAAAAAATGAAAAATTCTCAAGAAACTAGGAATTTAGTTAAACTAAAATGTCAATTCAAATCATCAAATTATAGGATCCATCCTACCTTGATATATATACCCTGTTAGTTTATGAGTAAATAAGAAAGAACAACATAAAAGCAAGGAAGAATAGAATATAAAGGGAACATCTTCATAAATCTTTAATCTTTAATTTCTTGTTGAATCGTGTTGAAATTCTTATTCCGATTCTAAGATCAACTTTCCTATTGACCTTTACCTATTTTAATTGACTCTTAATTGAATCCTTTTTCTTTAAAACTCACTTATACCCAGAAAGTGATAAATGATTAATTAACTATATTTTTATACACATATTTAGCCCAAAGGTGTTTCATAATATTTATAATCAGATTCTCGATAAAGATACTATTTTGAGGCTTTGAGTATTACTGTTATCCTGCATTTTTGCTGATCTTTGCATTGTTATTTTGAAGTCACCTTTTTAGTCAATAAAAACAATGTCACCATTGAAACCCTAACTAGTTTTAATTTTAAGTAGCTGAAGAAAGATGTAGAGTTTGCCTTGGAGATGGTAGATATCAACACGACCATGTTGATAGATAAACCATCTCCCCTCACGTCTATCAACTCAAAAGCTGATAAAGCAACTTTACAACCTAGGAGCGGTCAAACAGAATGTGCTATTTGATCATTAAGAAGTCAATCCCAGATCATCTGCTAAGTGGACTACCGGACACTAACATAGCAAAGGAATTTTTTAATAATGTTTCCCAAAGCTACAAGATCTTATCCAATACTGAGATAAGTAGCTTGTGTAAAGAATTATTCTCCATGAGTTTTACTAGAGAAGGGGGAGTAAAGGACTACATCATCAGGATGGTCTACCTCTAGAGCAAGCTAAAGGCACTAAAGACTGTAATTCATAACGTAGTGATAGTGCACTAAGCTCTGAATACGCTCTCACTAAAGTTTGGCATGCTAGTCACTTCTTATATATCCTAGGATGAGACTTGGGATATCAATTTCTTGATTTCCCAATGTGTTACAGAGGAGGAGAAACCGAAGAATACTCCTCATTTAGCTTTGTTTGCAACCAAAAGGAAAGGGAAAGTTAAGCCCCAAACATTCAAAGGTAAGAAGTCCAAACCCTCTCCATATTTACAGACTGGTCAATTTAGTATTGCAAAGGGTCCATAAGATTTAAAAAATATATGGTACTTATTCTATACGAAGAAGGATCTAGAAATATGAAGTATGGAAAGTCAAACAGGAACTGTCAGGTAACTCCTTGACATATAAATTTCATAAATCCAATATTGCTATGGCCACATCTAGTTCTTGGTGGCTAGATAATGGAGCTTCTAATCATGTTGCTTCCATAATGCAGGGGTTCAAATCTTAGAGAAAGCCAACTAAAGAGGAGGAGAAATTGATGGTTGGCAATATTGTATGTATGGGATGTATGTTTAAACCTTAACACGAATTTGTACTTGTATTTAATGACACATTTTACATATTGTCTTTTAGACAGAATCCGATCTCTGTATCAGTGTTAGATAAAAAAGGTTATCGTTTTTTCATTAATACTTCAATTGCAAATTTATCTTTCAATGCAAAAAATATTAGAATTGCCTTCTTGTCATATGGATTATATTAAATGTGTCTTACCCTCATGAAATGTATTCTTCTTCACATATTACTAAACCTATTACTCGAAAGAGATTTATGATAAAGGAAACATCATACATGATGTGGAATAAATGCTTAGGTCATATTTCCAGAGATAGAGTTGAGAAATTGATGCAGGAAAACATTCCTACAACTCTAGATTTTGATGATATGGAAACATGTGTTGATTGTTGCAGAGGTAAGTTGAACAAAATAAAGAAAAAACTTGAGCTTCTGTTTTGTTGGAACTTATATTATGAATATCAGTGGACCCTATAAAGCTATGTTGTGCAATTCTAGATGTTTTCTAACAGTTATTGATGATTATTCCCATTACATTTATGTGTTCTTGGTCAAGGAAAAGTTAGAATTTCTTGGTAAATTCAAGATCTTTAAGACCAAAAATTGAGAACCAAATGGGAGAATCCATCAAGATTGTTAGATCTAACCGTGGAGGAGAGTATTGTGGCAAATAAGGTGTTTCAGGACAAGAAAAGAGTTTGTATGCCATAAATATGGAATCAATTGAAATAGTGAGTCAATTCACTATCTTGGGTAATCTTTAGCAAAATGGTGTGACCGAAAGGCATAATCGCATCCTAAAGGACACGATGAGGTCAATAGAGAGCAGGACTAACCTACCTTTGGGGTGAAGACATAAAGATGGCATTGTATATATTAAACAGATCCCCGAGCAAGTTAGTGCCAAAGATGCATTTTGAGATTTGGAAAGAGTAGAAACCTAGCCTTTCACACATTCATATATGGGGTTACCCTACTAAATTAGGCTTGTATAATCCTTATGAAAGCAAATTGCACACTTGTTCTACTCGTTGATCCTTAGTTGGATATCTTGAGCATTTTAAAGGCTACAAATTTTATTTTAGAGAAGGGGGGCAAGAATGATTGAATCACAAATAACTAAGTTTCTAGAATATGATGTCTGTGATGAAGGTGGGTCCTCTCACCCTTTAGATGATAGTAGGACGGATATTACAGTTATATCGTATCTGTCACCTATACAGTCACATCCTGTAGATTAAGGTATTAGTACCATGTCTGTATGGGAATAAGAACCCATACATGAATAGATAAAGGTTCTTGGGGCACAAGAACTAATGCATTCGCAGAGATCCACTAGAGTAAGACTACCTACTATCCCATCTGATTACATGGTCTATTTGGGTGAACAAGACTATTATATTGGATATGTTGTGGATCCAGTTACTTTTATAGAAGTTATTTTTGGACGCCATGCAGATTTGTGGTAGGATGCTGCAAAGGACGAGATGCGATCCATTAAGCACAACAAGGTATGGGAGCTAGTTGATTTACCTCAATATTACAAACCTTTCCCTTGGAAATGGTTGTTTAAGACCAAGAAGGACAGTCAAGGTAAAGTTAAGCAGTTTAAGGCTTTAATATTAGCTTCTCTCTCGTGTCCTCTAACGGTACATTCAGAGTGATTATGGCAATAATAACTTATTATGATATGGAGCTACATCAGATGGATGTCAAGATCACTTTCCTAAATGGGGACCTTTATAAAGAGGTCTATATAGATTGAACTAAAGGATTTTAGGATCAAGGAGAGACTGACAAGGTTTGCAAATTGAGAAAATCAATATATAGTTTAAAACAAGCTTCTAGACAGTGGTATCTAAAGTTTAATGAGGTTTTAACCTCTTTCGGCTTCGTGAACAGCAAAGTTGAAAGAAGCTTGTCTTACAAGATTAGCGGGAGCAAAGTTATTTTCCTATTGTTGTATGCAGATGATATCTTGCTCGCATCTAAAGACTTCACCATATTGCATGAGGTTAAGCAACTTTTAGCCAAGCATTTTAACATGAAGGATCTTGGTGAAGCATATTTTGTCCTAGGTATTCAGATTCATCAAGACATATTTCAACACTCTTTAGGCCTCTCACAGAGTACATACATTGAGCATGTGTTAAAAAGGTTTAATATGGCTACTTGTAAACTTGTCGTACTACTTATCTCTCATTGTGAGAGATTATCTTTAGCACAGTGTGTAAAGAATCGAAAAGAGAGAGAGAGGCTATGAAGAATGTTCCATATTTTAGTGTTATTGGTAGCCTGATGTATTCCTGGGTATGCACTAGGTTGGACATTGCATTTACTATTGGACTACTAGGTAAATATCTGGCTAACCCAGGTATGGATCACTTGAATGTAGTTAAACGAGTGTTAAGATATTTAAAGGGAACCAAGGATTATATGTTGATATACATAAGGGTTAACAATCTAGACCTTGTATGTTATACAAATTCCAATTTTGCTATGTGTCCGGATGATAAAACATCCATTTCAAATTACATTTTCATATTAACAGATGGTGTAGTATCGTGAAAGAGTGTCAAGCAGACACTAATGACTTCCTTAACAATGCATGCAGAGTTTGTAACATGTTTTGAGGCTTCTATATAGGCAGTTTGGCTCAGAAGCTTGATTTTTGAGTTGTCTGTGGTTAACTCAGTGGCTAGACTCATTTGATCATATTGTGATATTCTTGTTTTTGTGTTGTTTAGTAACAACAATAAGAATATCACAGAGTCTAAGCATTTAGAAATCAAATACTTAACCGTAAAAAGAGTTCATACAGAAAGGTAACATTGAGGTGAGGCCTATAAAAACTGAGGTAGTGTTAGTTGATCCTTTAACTAAACGACTTTGCCCACTTGTGTTTAAAAGACATGTATTCAGTATAGATGTATTGAACTCCTTAGATACTATTAATTAGGGATCATTATGTTTGTTCCTTGTACATTTAGACATTTTGATGTATTATGACAGTATGGTTGTTAATTAATAAAGATGATCATCTTTTTATCCTTAGTAATATTTGTTATTATACATTGTCATAATACATGTGAAACTCCTAAGGTTTGTGTAAATCTTAAGCAATTTAAAGATCATTGGGCATATATTCATATTAACCTTGAGCTTACGTCATTAGGATGTATACAATTTAATAAGAATATCTATAGATTTTAACATGATATAGGGGGATACAAGTGTTTAATCTCATAAAGGTTTTCTCCAATGCAGTTTAGCGTTTGTTGAGAGAAAACAAAATTTCTCTAGCATAGTTCCGCATATGCAGTTTAACGTAAAGTTTAGAGAAATCGAGACCTACAATCGAAAAGATGATACATATCTTATCATCTATGTATCATCCGAATTTTTCACACTCTATTTTCTCATCCATGTTAGTAAGGAATTAAATATGAACATGTGTCACATATAACATATGTGTTCGATATATTCTATTATCAAAAGCCTTAAAGAACATAATGATGGACTTTTGTTATCTTTGGATCAAATGCTTTTATTTTTTGAACTTGGTCCATCGTGGCTTAACCGTATTTTAAACTAGTTTTAAAACTTGAGTCAACAACGAAATTGATTATTGTTAGGTAGAATGTTAGATATTTATCCATTTGGTGGACAACAATTAATTGTATTTTTCAAAATTTCAATTACTTATTGGTTAAGTTATGTAATTTGATATGCATAAAGATAATAAAGTGACATAATAAATGATCTAGATTAATGAGTTGAAATTCAGGAGAAAAATGGACCCCGATCAGTGTAATTAGACTCATATCAGACATGTGATGGAGAAATCTGATATGGAAGCTATATAAAAAGGTTAAAGTCTCTTATAGTTGCTCAATTCATTCATAAACGTAAAATTACTCTGACTCATTCAAAGGTTCATATTTTAAAAAAATACTGAAAGAAGTTGAACACGTCCTAGTGAGTAGATCTCATGAAGGTGTTGGTAGATTCAAGCTCATTTTAGCCTCAGAAAACTCTTTCGAATATTGTAGAATCAAAATAAAATATTTTCACATTTTTTCGATATTTCCCTTTCATATTTGATCTGAGATGCATAACTAAGGCTCATGTTGCATGTTACATTAACTCTTATAAAAGAACAAATAATAGTCATGTCAACATCAATTTCAATTTCTAGTGGAAAAGTAAAACATGTACGGCGTTTACAAATCCATACCTAATTGGAAGGTGCAAGTGAAATATAGAATTTAAGGAAATTTTTTTATGTTGAATTGTTTTTGTATAAATTAGTTATATTAATAAGACAAATTATGGTCTTATGTCATTTGAATATTATTGAAATGTTATTTATAAATTAATATAATATTTTTAATAATTAACTTTAAAAAATGTTGTTTAAAAATTTTCGAATTATTAATATTTTCAAATTGATATCCAACTCAATTTTAGACTTAAATTTAATTTAAAATTCAGTTAATATAAATTTAACTTATTAATTTTAAATTAAGCATATTTAAGAAAAGGAGAATTGTCATTCCTGACATAAATAAATCAGAGAAGACTCTTCCGTTCAACTCAATCAGGTCCTTTGGGGCTGAGCTGTTACTCGGGGACCGCCTACCGAGTGTAAGAAACAGCCGTCCCCACGACTACAACTAGTCTCCTTGAAAGGACGCATTCAATCTTATTTAGCGGGTAGTCAACACCATCACTCACTCCCAACGCGTTTCGGTTTCCAATTGGCCAGTTCCTATAATGCTTAACAGACTCTCCACCTATACTTTGACACATGCTTCAGGAAACGAATTAGATGCCAACAGCTAACAAACATGAAAAATCTTAACCACGCAGGGAAAACCTGTCTAGTCTTCAAATTTACCTGGGCATGGAATATCAAACAATGGCTGCTTCCATTCACAAGTACACAAGGCTAATTAGAGGCAAATGCATGTCTGCGCGGCGTCCATGTCTTCTTAACTTGAGCAGGGACATGTTCACATGTACCATTTTCAGTGTTCAAAACAAAATGGGACATTCAAAGGTGACTCAGACTAGTAATACTACTAGTAGATGATAATATTAAAACCTTAAATCACAAACACACTCATCACTTACTTTGTCTGCATCCGTTGTAGTTGGGCCCGCCACTCACAAGTACTGAGCAGCCCGAGCCCCACCACGTTCCCCTCCCCTCCCTCTCATCTTGGAAGAAGAGAAGTATGTGAAGGGAGTTTTCTATTCAATGTTTGTGTTATTTTAATTTTACTGTTTAATTAATGTGATTGAGTTTCAACATTAAAAACTCTTCTAAAATTGGGGTCCCTAGCTAGTTGCTACTGCTTCGTGTTCGACCTCAAAGATTCTAAGTAAACTAGCTCACGCAGACTTTTTGTTTTAATGTTTTGATCTTGAAAGATTTTAACTTTTCATTCTTCAGTCACCACCACTACCCTCATTTCCTTTTATGTGTGCAACTTGCCAAAAATTCATGCCTTTGTTAATGTACGAAGTGGTGAAAGAGAGTGAGGATGAAAGTTTTGTGGTCCTCACCGCTTTTCACTTTTCCTGCTCTACTACCATAATTCGCACTTCCTTTTTATTTTTCATTTCTTCTATTAGCTTCTCCACCCTTTTAAGGCCCCTCCAAGTTTCTAATCTCTTTTTTATTTAATTTTCACTCTCGGGTTTTTGGATGCCAAATAAATGGATGGCAAAGGGAAGCAAAGTATGGCCATTGGAAGGGTGATTAAGAAGGAAGCTGATTATTGTGAGGAGTCATCTGATGATGATGGGTATGAGCAGCAGCAAAATGGGTCTCTAGAGGATGAGTGTGAGAGTTATAGGAAAAAGAGACTCTTGAATAGTGGTGGTGATGGTGGTGGTAGAAGGAAAGGTCCAGTGGGTGGTGTTGGGAATGGAGGATTGAGATGTTGCCAAGCTGAGAGGTGTGCGGCTGATCTGAGTGATGCAAAACCGTACCATAGGAGGCACAGGGTGTGCGAAACCCACTCCAAAGCTCAAGTTGTGGTTGTGGCTGGCATGAGGCAACGCTTTTGCCAGCAATGCAGCAGGTTTCAATTGTGCCTTCTCTTTCTTATTGTTTGCTCATATGTGCAATTTGGCGTCTAAATAATCCATGCTTCAATGTTTGATTTCTCCTTTCCTCTTGGACCAAATAGGTATGACAATGTACATGCCTCGTATAGTTTTGGGTATACCTGCTTTGTATAGTTCTGGGTAATTACTATTTTCTGTAATTCAAGGTTGTTCTCGGTGGAGCTGATTCTATTAAAAGTTAATGTCTTTCACACTGTCTGATTATGCTCGATGGCGGAGTAGAATAATGGATGGATATTTAACAGTCGAACCAATCTTGACAGATTGAGTACAAGAGGCCTTGGTTGTCTTCGTTGATTGTTTTATTCGAAACTTTCCACCTTCTGAATAATATTATAAACGCAAAACTGATGGCAACGTTATGCTAAAGTAAGATATAGCCTGTCAGTTTCAATTTTGTATTGCTTGATTCTTCCTTCTTAATTTGGTGTCTTGCTGCTCTTGTATTTAAACCATTAGATTTTCTTGATTTATGCTGCAAACTTCACTGTACATTATAATTTTTTGAATTCCTGTTTCTGAGAAGGTTTGAACATCCTGTCTTGCCAAACTTGTATTTAGCTAATTCCAACTCAAATAAAAAATCATGCTAAGCACCTAATTTCCTAGAGGACATGTACAGATTAACAGACTTCTTATCGTTGTAATGTTGATGTAGGTTCCATGAACTCTCAGAGTTTGATGAAAATAAAAGAAGTTGTCGCAGGCGCTTGGCTGGACACAACGAGCGACGAAGGAAAACCTCTGCTGAATCTCATCCAGAAGGCTCAAACCGCAAAGGTACAGGCCCTGAGCTGAAAGATGTGGTCTGTGGGCAGGTGGATGATAGGGGAAGGATTAAGATAACTATCCAAGAAAATGCAACTTACAAGCATTTTCAGATCAGATAAGGCCTATTGAACCTGAGCATGCTCGCTCTCTTCTGTCACCTGAAAAATAAATGTTATGACCTTGTCGTGTTTTATTTCTGTTGAGAGTGCCACTAGTTTGCAGATACGTCGTTCAGAGTACTCTTACAGGTGCATCTTTTAACCCTTGATCATGTGTTCTGTCGCTCTATCGAGCTTGTAAAGATCAATGCAGAACTTATATTTAGCTTGTATCCTCCATTGTCTTTCCAAAAATAATTTGACAGGTCACTGTTATCTTCTCAGATTATTTTTATGTTTTCATATTTCAGCAAAACAGCCAAATATAACCCATTTTTATCTTCTTCTTCATTGCATTGAAATGGTGAAAGAATGCAGGAGATTTGCAATTGAGTTGTTTTGAGATATGATGGAGATTACCACGTAACTCTCATAACAATATTATTGTATGGATTATAATAATCATGATACATGCTCCTTTATATGGGCTGGACTAAATTGAGTTTAATTAAATTTCGACTCGAAAGAATTTAAAAGTTTAAGCCCATATCTAACCCGACCCATTAAGTAAACCTAATTTCAAACTAAATTTTGATTCATTATAAAATTTTTAAATTTTCGCCTAAATGATATATCTATATCTTGTAAAAATTTGAAGAATTATATAAAATATAATTGAGGCATATTAATATTGTTTGTCTTAATATGTGAAATAACATTAAATTTGAATAAAAATACTTATTTGTCAAATAAAAATTACCATAAACTTGTAACATAAAAAATATAATTTCTTTAAAAATCTATAATAAATATTAAATCAATTAGATAAATATAAAATATATAATTATTTGAAGATTTAATGATGAATTATTTATTTCAATATTAGCTAAGGTAAAGTTCTTCAATATCATCATTACTTAAAAAAGAATCATCTTTTATTGTAAAAAATAACTAAAATTAATTCCCAAAAAATAGCTGATATGTGTAAATTACACTATGTTTTGATAGATGTTTAAGTATGATTTTGAGTATTTCCTAGATGATTATCGTGTATATAGGCTTAGAATTATGTTATTATTGATGTTTGTTTGTATTCTAAGTATTTATATGATTTTGAGCATGATTTGGATCTTAATTTTATGTTTCAAGAGGTGTTTGATGTGTGTTTGAGTGTATGGAAACAAAAAATAGAAGAATTGGAAGTATGGAAGTAGGCCACGATCGAGACTTGTCTTGTCACGATTGTGACAGACAGTGTAGGCAGCTATTCCAACAAATTTCAGGTTTTCCAACATGTGACTCTTTTTATAATTTTAATGTTTTGGAGTTATTTTTGGAACAAAATTAAGTGGGTAAACCCTAGAAAGAATCTTAGAAGCCTCAAGAACTATTTAAGAATATAAAACACTCAAGAAAGAGCAACCACTATCTTCCAAATTGAGAGCAAGAAAGAGGAGTAAGAAGAGCAATCCTGAAATTCCAATTTTCAAGTTTGAGTTCAAATCAAGTTCTTTCTTTCTTTCCTTTGTTTATTTCATTAAACTTGATGCGTAACTTGGATTTGAATATGTTATTCACGTTTAGGATGCTCTAATTGTAACACCCACATACCTCCAAGAAGGATAAGCAAATGGCACACAAAACAGAATTAAAACATACCAAACATTTTAAAGCACTTCCAAAACTCAAGTCAACATACATTACATATCATTAGAAATTATTTTTATAAACAAAACATATCATACATATTGTGCGTAGCATAATACATGTCATAAATTCAAAAGTCAACCTGTATTAGGGTTATTACAAACCATTTACATCAAAATACAATATGTCTCATTACATTTAATATAACTCAAAAACAACTAAAAAATTCAAACAAAACAACTTCCAGGCATATCAAGACTTTCATTGGCCACTGCGGTTGTCTTTATCCCAGTCCTTAAATCTTCTTATCAGAACATACATAGAGGCAAAACCACTGTGCTAAGAATAAAGATTAGAGGGAAATAACTAAACATAATGCGTAATGGTGACTGTTTCTAACAATCGTCTAATATTCATATACACAAATCCAAATCATATCACAAAAATCTTTAATTGTTCATATTTCAGAGTAATCCAAACATTATGTTTAAAAAAAATGATTCATCAATACAGAACATTCTTGCTTCAGAATAAAGCATATAATTATTTCAGAACATAATACCATTACATCATAACATAATATAAAAGTATCAGAACTTAGCTTGCATCAGAATTAAACAAAGAACTGAATATATATCAAAACATAAACATAATAGCCTGCTAATCCTTTTTACAGAAGCGGGTAATGGGACCATAAGAGAAGATACCTATGATTGTTATCATAGAACAGGAGAGACTTATGTCTCAGTAACAAAAGATACCAAGTGTCAATATCAGGAGACACCTTAGTTTTAAAACAATCCATTTTAGATTTCAAACAATGTTGCTCTATCTCTTAAATTTCTAAAGAAATAAATTTAAAGCAATTTGGTTCATTATTCCTACATTTATACTCAAAATATTATAGACTATTCTCAAACAGGGACATCAACCAGTCTCAACTTCAAGCCAAATTTCAAAAACCTTAGAGGCAAAAATCAAATTCAATTCCTCCATAAGCATTGTAGATATATATATGTCGTTTAATCTGTAACTAAAATCATTTCATTTGGATAACTATAGATCAAGATATGGGTAGAATACTGATGCCTATTCATTAGAACCACTACAATAAACTCACTTTAGTCTTATTATGCAAAAATAACACCAAAGACACATGCAAATTAACCAACAACGTCCCATTTTCATCTAAGATACTTCTGTTAATCATCTAAGATACTTTTGTTAACAAAATCCATCATGTTACACTAAAAACCTAGTTCAAAAACCAATCATTAAACAAAACATAACTTGCTTACATACATTAAAACTGAAACAACATTTGCCAAGCTAGAATTATTTTTCCATCACCTAATTATCAACATCATAACACATACTTCATGCCAATTCAATTATCAAAACATGTAGTAATACATGCTATCAAGTTTAGAATTCCCTTAGCTTTTTGACTCTAAGTTTCTAGTTCAAGGAACTAGCTAATCAACACAACCTGAAGATGAAAACAAAGTGATTTTTGGAAAGCAATATGGAGACCACTTTGAACTGGTTTCTTGGCTATTTTGTGTAGGGTTAAAGTATGATTTTGTGTAACAAGTTGGATAGGATTAAGACTACAATGTAGAGAGAAAAGAAGAGCAAATTTGGTGAAGTAAAAGGAAAGACAAAAAAAACTTGATGTTGGAATTTGCCGTTTCAACATATTAGGTGTCACCAAATTACCTAGGCATATGTCTTAAGGCATGTTAACCATTTATTCCTTAATTAAGCTGCCATTAATCACCTTAAGATGATGCCATTAGTCACCAATTAGTTTGTCCACATGTCACTCCAAGATTAGTCCTCTTGTCACATAATAATTGGTCCGTTTGTCACACATTTAACTATGCCAAATGTCATTCAAAGTATAGGCTTAGTAATCCTAATTTTCATATATCAAATTACCCTGCCACTTGACAATTTTCTTATTCCAAATGTACATTTTAATACATCAATTTCTAATGGTAACAATTAATTTCCAAGTTACTAAGTATGATCTAATAAACTAAAATTCAAGATATATGCAATTTACAATCATATCACAATTTTAACACCTATCACATATACTTTCATGAACATGCCACATTTCAACTAAGGTATAATTTGGGGCCTTACACTAATTTTCATATTTGGATTTTTTTCTTGAGTTGTTTTGTGACTTGATTGTTGTTGATTTCAATTCAATTTTTTGGTGTTGTGATGTTTGGGTCTGCTATTACTTCAATAATAAATTGAGAGAGTGAGTCGAAAGTAATCTAATTAGGTTGGGTAACAAGAGTTAATTACCGAATAAGTATCACAAATATCAAATTGGTAATCATACAAAGAGAGATCTTGTGTGAAAACCCAATTATTTGATAGATCACTTAAGAATAGTTGAAAATGTTAGGTAGATTTTATGAATCGAGAGGTTGCAAAATCTAGAATTTCGTAATCAATTAGGGATAAATAATTAGGTCTTGAGAGAGAGTAACAAACCCTTCAAAAATCTAAAATCAACATCGAATTGAATCAATAGCGGTTAGGGAGCAAAATAACAATAGAATAAATCCTAAGCTTCATCCTTGATGTTCCTCACATATTTATGGTAGCTCATTTGTTATTTGATTTTTTTCTTAGTCTCACTTATTTGTTTTAAAATTTGGATATTTTATTTTCATTCAATTCATATCCCGATACCTTAAACAAAGTTATGTTTACTTAGTTCTAACTATTTGCTTATGGGATTGACACCTTTCATACTATATGTTTATAATCTATATACTTGCAGATATTGGGGGTTTTATTAGAAGTAAAACTTGCTCAACAAGCTTTTGGTGTTGTTGTTGGGGAATTAGTTTAGGAATTTTTGAATCCCTTTTTTTTAAGGAATTATTACCCTTTATTGTGATTGTGATACCTAATCATGAGAAATTAAAAAAAGAAAGAAGAGAAGGAAGTTTGGGTGCAGGGTTAAAGACATGTCAATTTGACATCACGAGGCAACAATGAAGAATTTGAAAAGTTAAATTCCAAGAAGAGATAGAAAGAAAGATGATGGAGGAAATACATCCAAGGGAGCAAAAGACCTTTGCAAAATTTAATGAGGCACAATTTGGTCGAGGAACTAATCATCCTTATGGGAACACTTACAATCCAGGATGGTATAACTGCCTATATTTCTTTTGGTCTAATAACATAAGAACTTAAATAGGAATTCAAGGCCTACTAGGATTTCAACAAGATGAGTCTAGTTTATGGGATTCTAAATTAAACAAGATCATAAACATGGGAAAGGCCCAGATGAGACTAGAAGAGAAGTTTGAGCAAGTAACAGAAGACCATGCCTTTCTATTCACAACCTATAGGTTCAAATGAGCCAGCTTTATAGGGAACTATATGAAAGAAGTGTGGAAAACTTTATGAGAAATATGGAAGTAAATCCAAAAGATCAATGTAAGGTCATCATAGTTAGGAGTAAGAAAGGAACAAAAGGATTGGTGGAAAAACAAGCTAAGACCGACTTTTTAGAAGACCAAGAGAAGAAGAAAAAGGATGAAGACAAGAATGAGGACCTTCCATACATTCCTCCTTAGCCTTATCCATCGAAAATACCATTTCCACAAAGTCTTCAAAAGAACGAATCTGAAGCACCATTTGCAAAGTTTACAAAAAAGCTAAAGAAATGGCAAATTTACATGTCTTTTGTGGAAATATTGAAAAGTAGGCCTAAGTACACGAAGCTCCTAAAAGACACATTATCTACCAAGCGGGCTTGGGATGATAATCAAATGGTAATCATGACAGAAACGTCCAACTTCTTAATTACCAACCATTTTCCCTCATAGTTGAAAGATCCAGGGAGCTTTATAGTACCCTGTGTAGTTGGTAATTTAAAGATTTCAAAATGTTTATATAACTCAAGCATAAGTATAAACCTTATGCCTTTGTCAATTTTTAGGAAACTGGGGCGAAAAGATGTGAAGCCAACATCTAAGCATATTCAGTTGGCAGATTAGTTGATAAAGAAACCGTTTGGTGTGGTAGAGGATGTAGCTATAAAAATGAACAAGTTTATCATTCCTGTAATTTTTGTCATCCTAAACTTTGAAAAGGATCAAAATTGTCCGCTAATTCTTGTTATATCATTTTTTACCTTAAAAAAAGCTTTGGTAGATGCTCATAAAGACAACCTCATCCTTTGGATTGGAGATGAATGACAGGCGCATCATAATGCTAAAGAAAAAAATAACTAGACTATTATTGTAGCAGTAGTGAGTCTAGGTCGATCCTACAGGGAGTGTTTGGTTAGCTCACGAAATAAAATTAATTGATGTTTAGGTGATTCGGGGGGGTGGGGGTAGGTTTGGATTTAATAAGAAAATAAAATAAAATAAACCTAATGAAAACAAATTAAAGAAAACATGTGAAAAAAATGATAAAATTAGGGAATTCAATAGGGATTCGTGATAGGTTGCCTTTCATGCATGGTTTATAAGATAGTTTGCATTCATTTTGCATGTGTTTGTTTATTATTTGTGTGTTTTTGTGTGCTTTTATGTTTGTTACGTATGCAGGAGACCAAAGTGGGGATTGAAATCGTAATGTAGGAGATTTGGGCTGTTTTAGAGAAGTTGCGTGCTGGAAACAGATACGACATGCTCATGTTGTATCAGGCAAGAATTGGGCCGAATTTATGGACAAGTTTTAAAGCCCAATCGTCATCATTTTTGAGCTGGATTTTTGTTGGAGACGCTGGACATCACCTGGGAACCCATAATGAAAAGTCCAAATTGAAGACTAACTAGGAAACTTCTACCAATTGTGGCTAGGGTTACGAATTGGAGACTATAAATTCCTTATGGCATAAGGAAATCAGACCTTTTTACTCTGTTGACACCTCTGACAACTTTTAACTTTAACTTCTCACTTTTAAACGTTTTCTCTTCTTCTGTCAGTTTTTCGGTAGTTAGCAGCTAGCCACCATCGTTATTTTAGTTTTCACGTTATTTTCTTGTGTTCTTAGATTAGCTATGGATAACTAAACCCTTTTTTAGTCAAGGTGCTTGGATATTCAGCCATAGATGATTTGTGAGATTATGTTTTTATTTGTTTATGCGATTCAGATATTTATTTAATTCCTGTGCTTGAACCAGATTTATTATTGCTTAGTTAATTGTGCAATGTCACGAGTTGTGTGATTGATTAAGTGATAAATTGCTGAATAGGATAGTATTGTCATGGATATTATTCTATCAAAGTAGCAAATTGGTTTTATCTGGCAAACGATGTATGTTGGTGGTAAAATCGATGGAATTAAATAATCTGACGTAATCGATTACGACGTTTCCGAATTTATTAGTTAGGACAAAGGTCTTTTTCATTCTTAATGCAACTAGAGATTAATCTTGTCAGGGCATTTCCCGGAGTTACCGATGAAGTAAGAAAAGATTGGTCAATAAGTGCGTCACCTTTGGCTATAACTTTGTCTATTTGAATTGTCTAATTTATCTTATGATGTCAATGATTGAATTTCCAAGCTGAATTGAAGAGTGCCTTGGCTAGGTTTTCATCCATTGCGTTTTAATCTCGTTTTATTTCTTTATTTACTGTCCAGATTTGTTTTAAGTTAATACCACATGCTCAAGTCGTATCTGTCACTATAGCTCTCCTTTAATTTTCTGCGTTTCTTTTATTTTTATTTACATCTCTTGCAATATCAATCCTTTAATCTGTTATTTTCTGAGCATTTGAGTAACTCTGTACTAATTCCCTATGGATTCGACCCGATTCACCACTAGCTACCCAGTTTTTGGAGAGTTGGAATTATATTTTTATTTTTGGTAGTTTGACAACCTATCAATTTAGTTCTTTGGTTCAATCTCGTCTATACCCTAATTAAACATAATTCATTGATTTTTTGTTCTTTTATCTCTCTCACCAATTATCGGTCGTAGTTTAACAAAAAGCTCTATTAATCCTGATTTTTCTCATGTCCTAATTAATTACAAAGCACTCGTTAATTAACCATAGCTATCGGAAAACCTAGAATAAGCTCTCTAGGTTTATCTGGACAACTGCCTTACGAATTAGAAAAACAGACTAATCTAGATAATAATCACACAAACTCATATTATTTAAACTATGTTATGTTGTCTCTAATAATTCGGAACCATTAGTTGCTACATATGAATCGGAAATACAACAATTACATATTGCATTTGATTCTAGCATTAGGTTTTCATGAAAAACGATTTAATAAAGCATTAAAATCATCATCAATCAAATACCCAATCAATCCATACAAGATAACATAATAAATTTCTAATGAGAGAAAGAAACAACAAAACGTTAAAAAAACACTTAACCCGGGTCGTCAACGTCAATATCACCTCTGAATCGATGTCAGAATGTTACCCCTCTATAGGTCTCTCCTAAAAAAATATTTCAACCCCGATTAATGTCCCTATTGAAGACCCCTATAGCTCTTCACTCTCCCTTCTCTTCTGTTTTTTCCACAAGCTTCTATTATCTTTCCCTATTCATAGATTTGACAAATTAATATGTTTGGACCACCCTACTATTCAGCCTTTCTTTTTTCTCTGTTGCTTCTCCCTCGCTATGCTTTGATGGGACAATTTAAGATGATGGCCACACATACTATTCATGAAAAAACCCTTACCTTTCATCTGCTAGCATGAAACACAGATGTATGTGTTAAATGCATATGTTGCATTAAATACATACGTTTTCTTTTCCCACTCTACTGGCATCATCGTTTTGGTGCTCTTTGGTTGTCAATTTTTCTGCTGGCTTTCTCCTCATGCGTTGTCATTTTCTTCTTCAATTAATATTGGTTTTTTCTTCATTTTTCCAACAAGTACTTTTAATTCTTCTTCTTTGTATTTTGATTTTTTTTTCTTTTAGTTTTCTTGTTCTTTCTTCATGAAGACAAGTGAAAAATTAGTCTTCAAAAAATGAACCAAATGTAGTGTTTTCTACTCACTTTAATTTCTTTGCTTCCAAATTATAACTAAAATCATATATGAATTAAAGTGAGTATCTTAAATATTTTTTCGTATCACTAATCGCTAAATGTAAGTGACTAAATGTATTAACAATTAAACACATATCAATTTTCCCCATACTTAACTTTTGTCCATTCTTGGACAAACATCCAAATTACGCTCAAAGACCCAAAACAATTGCTTAATTCCTATATTTTCCAAGACTATATAATCATAATCAAAGATGAATGACTTTCAAAAATCATAGCAAGAATTCAATATTCAATGCTTCTACTCATGATCAATCAGCAAGCATCATCTTCATAAACCTAGTAATCTAATGGTAGGCTCAGAAAACGTGTTTAAGTAAAATATATCTATAGGTACACTTAACACAATTCATGATCATGACAATCCATAACTTTGCATATCATTTCATTTCTCCACCACTAATGTTTACATGCAAAATCATGAATCAAAGGACTTTTCAAGGTTGTAATGTGGGTAAAGGTAAGGTGAGATGTATTTAGGTCAAGTAACTTGAAAGTCATTAAGCTAGTGAAACAAAAAAACACTCAATATTACATCAAGTGCAAAAGTTAACACTCATTAAAAACTGGATACCGTCAACTATGACGAATGAAACATTTATATTTCACAACTCCTTTCAACTCTCACACATAAACCATGTGAAACATATACCAATTTGAAAGAATCACTGATATAGTTTATATCCAACAATACATTGAAACCACAAGAGTGAACTTCCAACCCAACTTCTACCTCATATTTAACATACTCAAATATCACATTCATTACAACTTTAGGAAGATGCATTAATCATGAATAACTTTGCAAACTCATATGCACTTCCTCCTTGATAAACTTATTCAAACAATTTTTTTCCATTCTTTTTCTTTCTCTTCTTTCTTTCTTTTTCATTTTCTTTTTTTCATTGTTTCTTTCTTTCTTTTCCTTATAAAAATTAAAATAAACTACACCAACATAGGAATTTCAATGATAAGACATAACAAAACATCTCAATATTAACTAGCCTACACATATGTATACCCCCACACTTACACTTTTGTACATCTACAAACTCACAAATCACAAACGCTCCACTAGCTTATGGTTTGGGTAGGACATTGGGTAAGTATAAAGCTTGTAATGTGGTTAGTATACAAAGAAAAAGTATAAAGCTCAAGAGGGTTTATCAAGGGAAAAATCATGTCAATAGGATAGGCTATTTGGTTAATGTGGTTTATGAAAAACAAAAAATGCCTAATCATATCCATGTTATTGCATTTGTTAAAAATGTGGTCTTGAATAGAAATTCAATGCAAAATTGGGATGCACATGTCATGAAGGTCACATATTATCAAAAGACAATGAGATTGATATGGATGTTTTATTCTAATAAGGCTCAAAATCTCACCGACTTAGTCTATCACTAGTTACTATTCTTCTAAAGATAATGCATATCAACCAACCACAAGAGCAAAAGTTCATGCCAAAGTTACTATGAAATTCTCTAGTCAATTCATTCTCTACTCATGATTAAACAATTTTAGAGGCAAGAGAAAATGAGAGGTTATTCCAAATAGGGCCTTAGTTGATCATCATCCCTATTCAGTGTCTTCCCTATCCTCAGATTCTCAATCTCAACTGAGTTCATACACTCCAAAAATATTTCGAATGTCTCTTTGCCTTTTTCTTCTTCATTTAATTCCTCTAAATTGCTAGGTAAAGGTAAAGAGTCATTCTCAACAATAATTATGAACTCATTTTTTACCTTCAAGATAAAACATGTATCTTTTTCTACTTCGAGCTTCCTCTCAACTTCTTCTTCTTCATAAGCCATTCCTTGAGTACTACACTCAAGATTCTCAAGCTCCTCTTCACTCTGTAAGGTTTTCGTGCTATATCCATTAGGTACTCATCAGGTTGATTTGGTTGTGTCTCTTTACTTTATGATGCTAGGTGGTTGATAGCTTCCATCAATTGATCCACCTAGCCTATCAAGTTCTAGATTCTGGAACTTGCTTCTGTTCTATACGGGAATTGTTATGCTTCCTGTAAACTATCATAGAAGTAATTATGATGGTTATCCTATCCATAACCAAAGTTAAGTTGATCAGTCTAAACATTGTTATAGGATTGAGAATATGAATTAAAAAAATTACTTCCATCCATGAAATTTTTTTAATTTTTACTTCAAACACGAAACAAAAAATGAAAGGAACACAAAATAAATGAAAAGAAATCAATTACAATA
>JAOSBN010000009.1:3930325-3991888 GCA_027563595.1 Erythroxylum suave
TCTGTGTTTTGCGCTTCTTCTGTGTTTTCACTTCTTCTGTATTTTGCGCTTCTTCTGTGTTTTCACTTCTTCTGTGTTTTGCGCTTCTTCTGTGTTTTCCTTTCTTATGTATTTTGCACTTCTTTTGCACACTTAACATACTTATCAAAAACATTCATTTATTTCTAACATTATCATTATTTGATTGTCATCAAAATTAATTATCGTGAAGTCCTCTTGACTTAACAGCGACTGCGGGAAACTACCTATTTCAGGAAGTACTTTGCGTCAAACATATCTCCGTGCCTCTCTTCCTTCGTCTCCTTCCTCAATCACTTGATCTCTCTATAGGTCGCTCCCTAATTTTTAAAGAAACTCTCTGTCTTATATACTCTCTTCGCTCTCTAATGACTGCCGACGGATACTATAAATGTTCTAGTTATTCTGTGGAAGCCTAGTTAATCTCGGAGTCCAAACGGTCCGAAAATTAACTTAAAATCTAAGTTTTTGTGTCAGCCCGAAGCAAGGCACGATCCTGGCCCTAAATGTCACGATCGTAGTTGGTGCTTTACCCTTTCTATCATGATCGTGGCCTGAAGTGCACAATCGTAGCCTAACTTGACGCTCTCTGTCACAATCGTGGCCTAAAGTGCACAATCGTGGCCTGGCTAGTTCTTTCTCTTCCTTCTCTGTCACAATTGTGGTCCATATGCATAATCATGGCCTATGTCTTTGAGCCTGAAACTCTTTAGATCTTCACCGTTCTTCCCTGTTTGTCCTGCAACACTAGCACACACATCAAGGTACCTCAAAAATATACAATTTAAACTCAAGGATTCCAACTAACCCATAAAAACACTCAATTACACAAAATGACCTAATTAAGTTATAAATGCATACTCAACACTTATTTTAACACTAAATACATAACAATTTAAACTCTAAAACATTACGCAAAACACAACTATCATGGTACTCCTACAACACATTCTTAGATAATGCTCAAAGCTTTAGGATGAGAAGCAAGAGCAATTTTTAATTTATTATGAGCCCAAATAATTGATTTAATAAGTTCTTACCAATAATCGTGACCGCTCAATAGAAACATTAAACCAAAAGCCCACACAAAATGAGTGCCTAGGAAAAAAAGTCCATATGTAGATAATGTAGAACCATAAGATTGAATTATTTGGGTCACCTATACCTATAACAATTCACAAAGCCACCCATTAATAGTAATGGAACCTATGTAAAGTTTCCTCCCTTAATATAGGTTACCACTCCTTGATCAATTTTCAACTGAAATGGAATATTACTAATGAAATTGAATTATACATCCAAAAAAGCCCTAAGAAGACATAATCCCAAGTGGATACTTGACATGTTTCCCCTCTCCTACGTCCATCATAAAGGAAATGAAATAGGTGAAAAAGCAACTTTGTACATTGCCACCCACTGCAAATTGGAGCTTATTGTTGCAATAGAAACCATTGCGATAGGAAAGATCAAATCCGAAAAGCATAAATGAAAGGAAGAAAGAAACAAAAAGTTCTGTCTTTAAACAAGATTTTAAAGTTTTCTTTGTTCTTATTTTACTCTTGGATTGAAGTTCAAGATTGTCATAAATTTTTGGTAAATGGTTGATGTGCTTTTTTACCTCTCAAAATGAGGGAAATAGTAAATTTTAAATTCTTAACAGGGACTTGTAAATTGAAGTAGGCATAATTTATGCATCTCTTTCCCTAATATCATAAATTTTTTGTAAATGGTTGATGTGCTTTTTTTACCTCTCAAAAGGAGGGAAATAGTAAATTTTAAATTCTTAAGAGGGACTTTTTTTAAAAAAATAATTCTTAAGAGGGACTTGTTAATTGAAATAGGCATAATTTCATATCTTTTCCTAATATCATAGTTATTTATTCTCAATTATTAATATATAGAAGTATATTTGATGGTTACAAAATTGCTCCGAGACAACAATTTAAAAAGAATCCGATTCGCACTCTGGTGTATCACCAAGAACAACAAAGATATCGAGCAACTTGTATAGATCATATGCCAACAATAAGTCTCCTTAACACCTCTTGCAAAACTTGATTTAACAGACGTATTTTTGTCAAATGTCTTTTCAGTCCCATCATCTTTTTACTTACTTATCGTGCTATAGTTGGCCAGCATCATTCTACAGAGTATTGGGAATACAAATCAAATATTTCGCATTCAGTTTTTATAAGATTTATGTTGCGGGCATCATCAAGAATCCCAGACAGTTTAGAACTGAAAATTGGAGTAAAATCGAGATCACAGAGTAAATGTAAAATCATACAGAATTGATAAAGAAAGAAATGAAAGGAAGAAAGAAATAGAGAAAATATTATAAATTACTTGGTTCTTTAATTGATCTACATTAATAAGAAAAGAGCCAAATGTGTAGTACAAGAATGTATGAAGGAAATGGTTCAAAAGTCTTGAACGAGATTGGGGCTTATCACCTCATGCTCTTGAACATGGCTTATCACCTCATGCTAGAAGCAGGGCTGGAAACGGCATTCATTGTCATGTTTCGTCTTGACATCCTTCGCAGCACTTCTAAGTGGGGTGACTTCGCTTTTGTGGCTTCCTTGGAAGACCTTTACGTAGTTAAACACTATTGTTACTTTCTATTATAACAAAAATGCGTTAGTTTTTCTAGTATATCGTTAGTTCCAGAGTTCCTTACTTTAAAGGGAGGAAAGGCTTGTTGAAATTCGGAACTGGTCTTGCGTGAGGAACCATTGTTCTTCTCAATTGTTTTAGTGCCTTCTCTTCCTCGATCTGGAATATTTGTTACATATATGAATTCATCATCAATGACAAAACAGCAAGCAGGAGTGACTGAAAACATACCATTTTTGCAGCTTCACTCTCTTCTCTATATCTCTTGTATAAAACTTCCTTCTCCTTTACCTGGTAAAGAATCACACGGCTCGTAAGTCTACATCTCGTGTCTTATATTTTTCTGACAGTAAAATACAATAACTTGCCTTTTGATTAAATTCTGCTCTATCTACTGCCCTATGATTTACATGAAGATTAAATTGTTCAACTTGAGTCAGAGGCTTCCGTACTTTCTCTGGCACGGGAATTGGATCTCTACATGGAAATGGATAATAATTAGATAGGACTTGGAAAATTCTTAGGGCGAAAAATAATTGATTGATAAGATATGCTTCACTTACTCTTTGAGAATTGGCTGTGCTTTAAATATCCTCATCTGAAATTCTTGTTTTTCCATTCTCTGTCTTTCTTCAGTTTCTCTTTGCTTTTCCTCCTCATGTCTCACTAAACTCTCCAATTGGAAAGGTTCTGGTTTTGTGCATGGTTTTGGCTCTGGTTTTGGCGGAATCTGCATACAGAAAACGTACTTCATAATTACTACCTATGACACACACACATACACACAATTCAAAATTACTTGCTTCTGAATATGTACTCAAAATCAGTTACATACCACAGGATAATCTGTGGTATAAGGGTATGGATTAGCCTTCCGAATCCTAACGCTTTCCTCTTCGACCTGCTTTTCCATGAGGTCCATCAAAAGTCTTCTCTCCTTTTCAGCTCCTCTTTCCTGAAAACATTCAAGCAGAAACATAAGCCACTAGGCAAATAAGCAGCATGACCGTGAATAGGCCAGAAACTGACCTCTGTGTGGAGCAAGAATGGATTGGGAACGGTGTTTCTTGGAATTGGATTAGTGTGCTGAGGCTCTGATTTCAAGGACAGCTGAAAATATATGGTGTCATGATAAAGGTACTTTGTTGCAGGTACATTGTATCTTGTTTAATCTATAACAAGAGCCGAAATGCACGTTACCTTGTCAAACAAATCAGCAACAGAAGCTGCTGGTGGAATCCTATCGTCTGTGGCAAAGTGAAATTCTTGAGGTATTGTGGCATGCTTCTTCGCATTGTAGAATATTCCCAGTTCTCCTTTACTTTCAAATATCTGCACAGAAACCAGAAGCTTTGCTTAGAGAACCAAGGTAGGAATAACCGCAATAACCGATTACATAAAGATGAATGAAATATACCTTCTTATTCAAAGGTCTAGCCTTAAACTTGGGCATCTTTGCAAGTTCCTCCTCAACTTCAAACGAACTTTTTACCCTTGGTGGACGAGCCCTCAAAGATGTATGCAGAACAGGTGTTTTAGGTTCAGTAAGTGACTGGAGCTTCCAATAACTATTCTGTATCAAGATAGAAAAATAGTCAGTAAATCTCGGGTCAATATTATGAGGATAATGTACCGCATATGATAAAGTGCTCAAAACCTGATGAGATACTTCCATAGAAGCAACTGAAGATGTTTCAATATTCTGATTCGCCCTTGCTGTTGTCTGAAAATGAAATTCCTACATATGTTTGAAAAACATTAGCCCAGTTAATGGAAGAATCTTAAATTATTGGTTTATGCAAATTTCCAAGAGACGGCCAACCTGAAATTCAGGTGGTTGTGGTTTACTTCTTGATAAAGATGGTAATGTTGGGCCGTCGAGAATCTATGACAAACCGAAAAACCATGTAAACGGACATGTCAAGAACTTAAATATTGAAAATGAAGTTTCTCTTCAAGCAAATGAACTTTGATGACGCAAATCATAGAACAAAACAAGCAAAAGTTGTACCTTCTTGTTTAACGGTCTAGCCTTAAATTTAGGAATTTTGGCCATCATTTCCTCTTCAAGCTCAATGGTACTCTTTACTCTGACAGGGCGAACCCGCTGAGTTGTTTCAAGTTCGGGCTCCTTAGGCCTGGTTAATGCCAGTTTATTCTGCAAAAAACAAGAAGCAGCATCCTGAATATTAAATGGACGGAATTTCCAAGAAAAAAGCTGATGGACCAAAATGGTTTAATTCAAAAGAAAGAATGACTTTACTTGGGAAACAGATCCATTAACATTGGGGATTGAAAGATCTCTAGTACTTGATTGAAACTTTTTTATCATTTCTGCCGTTGAAATGAATGGAGCTGCGGCTGCTTTCTCTCGTACATAAATCTTCAATGCAGAAGGAACATGTATTCGATAAGTCTTACGGCAATCGCAGTGATACAAGTCATATACATTTAAGAAGGTTTCGCAGAGCAACAAACCTTCCTTTCCTCCTTTGACATGTTATTTGCAACATTCGAGTATGTACTGGAGCTCATGCTGGCAATTCCCAGTTTGGACTTATGTATCAACTGTTGCGGCGGTTTGAAATTAAGAATCTGAAAAATTTTTGAAGAAAGGAAAAATCAGTTTGGACAGTAGAATTTCACCAAATGACCATAGTAAACAGATAAATAAAGCCTGTAGTACTCATTTACCTGCCTAGATTTCCCTCCTTCCAACTTCTGCCTCTTGATGGCCTGGTTCTCTTGGCCTAAACTAGGAGTTCCAGCAATACTTTTGACGTTGGTGCTTCTACAATAAAACATGCCCATCGGTAATCATACATATTTAGGAACGACTTTGAATTAATATAACACTATTAGAAATGTCTACTAACTTTTTGGTACTTGCAGGTTTCATGCCTTTAACTATTGATGACTGAGATTGACTCTTTGCTGATTTGTTCCTGGCCAAATTGGATAGACGTTTAGAGGATTGTTGCTTCTTGGAACAAGTTAATAAGCTTCCATTTTTAGAAGACTCTGGTGGCTTAGGGGTGCAACAAGGTTCAGTCCGATCTTTATCCCTGTCACTCTCTTGTTCAGGCTGCTTGATCAAAGAAGCAGTTCTGCTTGGAGAACTGAAGTCAGAAAAGTGAAGACACACAGCATGGAAACATATTTTGATTTGCGTCTAAATTGAAATTAAACGCTTTCAATAATCATGTCATAACGGCAATCCGTCAATTTTATATGATTATTAAATTAAATTAATGGCAGACAACATTTGGCAAAGAAAGAGCAAACCTTTCATCACTCTCATTGCATACAGTCTCCTTATCTTCAACGAATTTGCCATCACCAACAGAAATCTGAATAGTGATCAAGCTTATGAGAGAACAATCTAAAAAGCACAACAATTAACTTAAGATTTGTTTACTATTTGGTTTGTTTACCTCTTCAGGAGTTGTTTCTTCCTTTTTCACATTAGTTATTAGGACCTCAGATTGGGATTTATTCTCTGATGAACAGTTAGTAGCTGTTGAATGTGAAATTTCTGCGACCTGCACAGTTCAACATCGATAAATCAAACACACATCTCAATCAACACACATTTTGGAAGTGATTGATACAACTTCTTCCAGCACCTTCAGTATGGGTTCTGCTCCACTAAAATCACAGAGGCTGTCAACCTTAAACGAGCGACCAGTCTTAATTTTAGGCATGAAAGCTGCAAGATTGAAGGAAAAAGAACATTAAGCAAGATGTATTAACGTTCTAACTGCCAAAGTTTAATTATCATGCACATTCCACATTCAGGACTTGAAGATTCTTCATCATTTCATAAATTGTTATTCTATAATTTCCTTATATGACAGAAAATTTATCATCTGATTATCGTATTTTTTACACAATTTTGACAACCAAATAAATCACTCACCACTTGATAAACTAAAACGACTAATCCTCCAAATGTGGTGTATAGGAATTTCAGAATCAACAAGTAAAGCAAATATTGTGAATAGGAAACGAAATTCTTGGAAGATAAAGAGTGAAACATACGGGAAGGAGCGTAGGACAGAGAATTGTCAAACCAGAGCTCTGCATTTCGTACATCTTCCTCCGACTCTGCCTTGATGAAATCGAAGAATTGGGGTGCTGAGAACTCGTACATGTCGTCTATCATGATTGCGACTGTGGCCTTCTCAAGAGTACAGCGTTCATTCTCCCCCATGAAAGAAGTTCTGGAAGTTTCTTCTTCTTCTTCTTCTTGAATGAGAGGTCTTATCTAGTAAATTTTATGACAGAAGAGAGAGAGAGGGAGAGAGAGAGAGTGAATCTGTCCGTAGTAGGGTTGGCTGCGAGAGAGGAAGAGAAGATTGTATACGATTGTTTAGAAAGGCTCTCACGAAGGATCTCCAACGGTCGAATCCATTTTAAAATTGTCCAACTCCAACGGCCTTATGCCTATGCAAGGAATCTCTCCCCAACTCCAACGGCTACATAGCACACGCATGTTGAGCGTCCTCAATACGCTGTCGTTTGATAGCTTGACTTCTTTTTCCCTTTCTTACAAATAACGGTATGTAGGGTAACTTGTGAAAAGAGATTTCTCTATAACTTATCTATCAGTTAAACTACATAAAAACAATTAGACCAAATAATCATTATTCAAATGATATAAAATGTTTGTGATGGAGGCATAAATATCAAAGTAAAATATTGTTAAAAATAATTTTGAACTAAGGGAAGTTTCAAATTTATATTTTGACAATAATAAAATATAAAAACTATTAATATTTATTTTTGATGATTAAAAGAAAGAAAATAAGAATTTTCAAGCATGCAAAATTAAACAGCGCTGGAAAATATACTACGGAAGAAAGTGAAGCACAAGTAACCATTGGATTCGAAAGGAAGGAATTAAATCAATCATAAGCTGAAAGACTTTCCAAATGGAAGAACGAAGCTATATGGACAAACGTTAAGAAAGATTCAAGATTTTCAATATATAAAAATTAAATAATTTTTATTATACCATACACTTGATCACTTTAATGCTTTTAGGTCTTTCCATGCTTAAGTACATAATTTTCAAATATAACGTACATGATGTTTCGTTCATCAAGAGAAATTAAAGTTTAATTTTTAAATATGAATCGTTTTTATCCTTAAAACAAAAAATAAGGAACTTTGTAATTGGGCTAAGCCAAGTTATTATCGAAATGGGAGTGTCTTTATCTTTGAAAAAAAATTATATCATTGAAAATTGATAACATATTTTTATGTTATTTATTATGTGGGTTCAATTAACCTAAGGGTTTGTATTAGTTAGCCAAACCTTATGCTTAAAGCTCATTCAACAATAATAATTCAATGAAAGCCTTGATGATACGTGGAATCTGGTAACGTTCAGTAGTATGCACTAGTAAAGAAGCTATTTTCGATGCTTAAAGTTTATACAATTTATGTTTTTTTTAGAGTTGAATATTGACTAGAAGTTTGACTAGTTGATGTGCCATAAGTTAATTAAAAATTTTTTTTGTTAGCTAACCAAACCTAGTTTCAACAATTAGAAAGTTTGGATATAATAGGTAAGTGCTAAAGTTTAGAGTATGGCTTGTGGTTTCACTAATTGATATCCTAATTGAATGAATATTGACTTGTTAAAGGGTATGCATGGATTAACCTATTGTAGCTAGAAATTGTCTATTATATAACTAGTTTGTGTGTTTAACAGTCATTCAAAAGTTTATTAACCATAAATAATTAGATTTTTGGTTATTGAACATCTTTATAACATTTATTTGTTCTAAAATAATATTTAAGAGAGTTTGTTAAGTATTCAAATAAATTGGGAATTTACTTTGATTTAAAATTAAGCCTCATTTTGATTTGAAGTTAAGCCCGAGAGAATTAAAGTGAGAAAGTAAGGACCACTTTTGTTGTAATCTTAATTAGTGGCTATTCTTAATGTTAGAGTAGTGCCCTAAAGATAATCGTCTTTAGTACGTTTTGTACAAAGTGAGGTACATACTTTATTTTCAATAATAAAGAAAGACATATTTCATTAATTTGGTATTCATTATTTATGAATTGATATTGATCTATAAGCAATGACATAACATGAAGGAAGTTATGATGTGATCATACTACTGAGATCACTATCATGTGCAATTATTTTAGTATCTAAATTATCACTAGTCATAGGATTAATGAGATTGGACATCATTAATCTGGATAGACCAGCACATGTCAAACTCCTTGATTTGATCAAGTAGTGAATCTCAGAAACTTTAAACATGAGATGTTTAGAGTTGAGATGTAGATGCTTACTAGAGATAGTAAGTACGTTGGATGACCTACCATGAGATCATTACATGGATGTCCTATTCTAATGTTAGTGATAATTTCATCATGGAAATAGTGCAATTATCCTTAGACTTGAGGTACTTAAGGATATATTGGATATTGATTCTATGCTTTGACTCCATTCCTTGTTGCCTTATAAAGGTCGCTTATAGGGTAGTGATTAAGTACAGCTTGAGGTATTCGAAAGGTAATTGAGTAGCTAATAGAGGATTCACCACTTCTGTAATAACAGAAGATGATACCCACGGCCTCTTGTCAGGGTCATTACTTAGAAATCTCTAGTCGGAGTATATGCGTCATGAAGAATGTCTTCATTGACATATAAAGTAATGAGTCCCAGGATGAGAACTGATATGACTTATGCTAGACTTGACGTAGTCAGTCTAGTGAGAGTTGACACTTTGCCCATACTCATAACCAAGTAGGGTATAGCATGGTGAAAGGATGAATTGCACAGCAATTATCTATAGAACAGTTCGTGAGATGGTTCGTGACAAGCATGCATTCATTCGTCAAACCACTTACTTTCTGGTCAATTAGGGATTCATGATGTGTTGTTAGACGCCGCTTATGACTTGTTTAGATTAAGTGTTAATCCAAATGGCTATCATAACTGGGAACCTAATGAGTCACATGCATAAGAGTGACTTGGAGGATTCATAAAATAGTTTTGGATAGAGATCTATTATATGGAGAGCAATATAACCAAATGAATCCCAATGAGATCAGGATATGTCTTGATGAGATCACGACGTCAACATTGCTGAAACAAGTCTTCAGTGTTTTTTCATACCTGAGACTGTCTTTAAAGGAAAAAAGACAAAAAATGCTAAAAGACAAAAATCAAAGGCAAAATGGAAGAAGATCGTGAGAATTGTTAAGAAAGATATATCCTTCACGATTATCGTCTATCACTCTCTCATCTTTCTCATCTTCTTCCTCTCCATTTGCTTTGACGTTTTTTACTCTCCATTTGCTTTAACGTTCTTGCTCTCCATAGAACGAAGAAAAGAGATAAGACTCTTCTTTTTGTTCTAGCCATTTCTAGATCAAACAATTTGATTCAGTTCGTTTCTCCAATCATTGTGTGAATACTGTTGGAGAAGGTCTGTTTTGATCATTGTGGTTTGCAACAACCAGACAAGTAGAAGATCAAAAAACGAAGGAGACTACTCACAAAGTACATGGTTATTATATGAATGATTAATTTGTGCAAATGTCATGAATTCCTATATATATGTGTGTTATGAATACGTATATGAATTGGAAATTTTCACCTAGGTTTAATAGTATTTTCTTTTATAGGCATATAGATCTTGGACTTTATGAAATTCCCGGAACAATTTTTTTTCACACCATGTGCATATGATGTAAGCATCGGGATTTTCCTACACTTAATTCAAGTTAAATTCAAGGAAAGCTTATAGTTCCTCTTTATTGTAAATATAGATTTAAAAAAGGGTTACTCTTCATATGAGACAAAGAAAGATATTTTCGAAAGGTTTCTTGTCACATAGGAAGAAAATGATAGAAAATTTCAAATGAGATTTTTGGAAGTGCACGTAGGTAAGATGTGTTTACTAAAATACTATAAAACTTAGTATGCAATGTTTCTTCCCTACTCTTACCTTTATGTTTTTCTGATTGATATATTCCAAATTATGTTCACTATAAATTTGAATTTTCATGAGACTAGATATATATTTTATGAAAACAAGTTATTCATTTAGTATATTGACTAGAAACCCTAGGTAAGAAGGCTACTTGCTCAGATAAACTTATAATAATTTAGTATTTATATAATTCATTATCTTTAGTTCTAACATTATGTTGTGTTAATTGTTCTGTTTTTGGTTAAAAATTTTCAACCCACAAACTAATTGGTAAAAAGTTTTTAAAATTTGCAAGCACTCATTTTAGGTTTTATTGGGAACTTATAAGTGGTTTTAGAGTGGATCTTTTTATCTGTACATGTCTCACAAAATTTTGAGAAAATATCACTTGAAATGTAATATCGCATTTTCCCATACTAAGGATTATGACCCTAAACAACCGTATATGAGAAATAGTATTAAGAAAATAAGAAATACATTTCATACTCATGCATAACTTTATCATACACATATATGAATTACGATTTTTGTACACATTACAAATTGTTTATGCACTTAATTGATATTTTCCAGGGTATGAACGATTTGAAATAATTATGATGTAAATTGTGAATTTTTCTATCTTGAAAATTGGTTGATGAATTATAATTAGTATTAGAATTTATTTGTTAAAATTGAGGGATTTAGCAATTTATGTGTATTTTTGAACTATTAAAAATGTCAAGTGGCAAGAAAAATTAATTCGTGGTAGTAGAAATAAGTGACAATTGGTAGTAGAAATAATTGACAAGTGGCATAGAAAATTGGGTGACAAATGGTTTAGAAATTAAAAGACAACTAGACTAGTTATTAAAAGGCAATTGGAAACATAAAAGGAGGACATGTGGCAAGTGACAAGTGTCATGACACTTGCCACACACCTCACTCTTGATGTGCTCGCTTAAAAGACCACCATCCTTGTCTTTCATTTTCATTTGGCTAAAAGCCCTCTTCTTCATTTTCTCTTCTTCTCTTAACTGACTAGTGTTTCTTTAAAAAATCCAATTTCCTACATCGATTAGCTTTAAGCTTGATGTCTAAAAAGCTTATCAACTTAGGCTTTATTGAGTGTAAGTAATTGTAAAGAGCTTGCTTCTTTATATTGCTATTATGCCCTCTAACATTCCATGTTAATATTGAAATCAAAGAGGAGGAATGATAGGTTTTTAGCCTTTAGCTCATTTCCTCTTATTCAACTTTGTCCTAGAGACATCATCGAATTATTTTTCATTACATATAGCTTCTTCTTCTTCTTCTTTTTTACCATTTAATATAATTGTTAAGTTGGCTTGTGGACTTCTAGAAGGATACCTTTAAGATAGATTTAAGGACCTCCTAAAGGGTTATTGCATGGAATTATCAGAAATGTTCTCACTTAATTCAACTTCACTGATGGAAGCGGCTTGTGTGTCTTGTAAGCATGAGGTGTGTCTTCTAAGCATGAGCTCTACTCGAGTAAACTGGAAGCAATAGTCAAGTTTAACCCTTCCTTTCCCTTGTCTGTCGTTTTTAAAAGATTGTTATCAACAACTCCTTTATTAGCTTCTGTTTGGGTTTAAACTTTTAACCTTATCCTTAAAGGGTGTTTGTTTCTGTTTATACTAAATTGCGTTTGGTTGTTTTTTTTTGCAATTTTTTGTTTCTAAAAATAAAAAAACCACATCAGATTTTCAAAAACAAAAAAAGGATGTTTTTCTAATATTTCAAAACAGGTTTTTATATGTTTTCTTTCTACTTACTCCTTTTATAAACTTCCTTCAGTGTATAAACTCTATCTCTTCTCTCTTACATCCCAAACTCATCTCTTCTCTCTTTGCTACTTTGTTTGTTTTTTCTCTTCCTAACTCATCTCTTATGTCCCTTTTATATCCGTAGAGAAAGCGAAATTAGCTTGGGCTTTTAACCAAGTGAGTTTCCGAACATCTAATTTTTTTGCAGTTTTAGTTTTTTATGTTTCTACATATACATGTTTTTCTTTCTGCACATACTTGTTCATATGTGTTCTAAATTTTTGGTTTACTGTTTTCTTGAGTTTTTTCTGCGTTTTTAGTTTTTATTTTAAATTTTATATTACAAATCTCAACCAAACAGTATTTTGTTTTTAGTTTTTATATTGCAAATTTCAGCAAAACAAGTTTTTTATTTTTAGTAAAAAACAACAAAAAACAAAAACTAAAAGTCAAAATCCATAACAAAAAAACTAAAGTAAAATCAAATGACACCTTAGTTACTGCTTCTTTTTTATCCTTAGACAATTCTCCCCTGTTGGCTCAAAATAATCATCGTCCCCTTGAAATTATTTCCTTATTGTATTCTATTATTTCCTTGTTGTCTAAGGTTGGGTCTTCATTAGTATGAGGCTGTCATAACAACTTCAACCATTAAGGCATTCTTCTCCAATCTCATAATGAGAATTAGATTATACAATTCTTATTACCTATTAAAAATATTACACATTCTCGGATATCTATTTTTTAAATTATTGTTGTGGGTTCATCCATACAGAAAGGCCTCGCTATATAGCTTGAAAAGTGTTTTAGACTTTTTTTTGACCAATATTCTAATAGAATATTTTGTATGTTCACCCGGGTAGGGACTTGCTTCTATTTGAATGTATCTATCTTGATACCTAGCTTTTATTTCTATAAGAATTTTGGTTTGATATTGACATACAAAGGTAATGATTATATGTGAATTTGTTGTTGAGTAAATTGAACATGAATAAGTTATCTCGTCCATTACTTCCCGAAGTCCTAGTTTCTATTAATTTTTACGAGTTTAGGCATTCATCAAGGAAAGGCAGAACTCTTCTCGTTTCACAACAAAAATTTTAGAGGAAAGGAACAATATTGTTGGGCCCCAAAATTTTTTTATTTATTCTTATTATTGATTTAATTGTTTTATTATTTTAGATTTGAGTTTCTAAATTAGCAAGTATGAATGGGGTATTGAATGTAGAAATTAGAAATTAAAATAAGGAGGTAGAATTAAGTTAGCTTATGGAGTTAAGTTAGCTTAAAGGAGTAGAGCCATAAAAGACAAAAGAAGGGCAAAATTGGGAGAACAAGACTAAAGAGGGGCATAATTAGAAGAAAATGAGTTAAAATTTTATTTGAATTAGAAGAAGGAGAAGTGTCGTAGGAACAAAAGGAAAGGAGAGAAAACGTGAAAAAGAAGAGGAGAAGAAGAAGAATCGTAGGAAACTTGGAAGGAAGAAGAAAGAAGAAGAAAAGAAGGGGAAATCCACTTGTTGGAGGTAAGTTTTCATCTTTCTATGCTAGGTTCAAAAAGGGGATTAAATAGAGGCTAGGGTTTGTGTTGGAAAAGAAGGAAGAAAGAAGTGAAAGATGAAACCAAATTGATTTTGGGATTTCTAAGTTAGGGTTTTGGTTTTCTAGCCTAAATGGGCTATGGGTAGGTTAGGTTTAAATTTAATTTTAGCATTTCTTTGATTCTTGAATTTTATGAACTTTCTTTTGAATATATGGATTAAATAGAAATTGGTTTAATTGAACGGAATCAAGAAAACCTTACTCAAGAGAGAGAGGAAGGGCAATCTTGAGCTTGGATTTTCAGCAAATTTAGGTAGGTAATATTTTATAGTTATTGTGTGATGGGCAAATGCCCTATGTGTATGTGATTTTTAGCTTAAATTTCATAAATGTTAAATTGTGATGAATATTTGACAATGCATGAGAATGCAAATTTGCGATTGACTAATTTGAACATATATTTGTTTGTGATTAGGCAAGAGAGAAATCCGTTTTGTTAGTCACGTGCACATTGACCTATAGCCTTTTCCCGGCTGGCCGCTTGAGGCCATGAGATCTCGAGAAATCAGACTCGTTTTGTTCAAGGTGTAAATCGTTTTGCTCTACGGAACTCTCGAGCCATTTTGTGTGCATTTCATCATTAATTGTGAGTATGATGCAAAACAATGTGTTATGCTTGATAGAAGATTTCATGATATGCTTTGCATGATAAATTTTGGTTAATTATGAATGGAATTGCTTGATACATGTGTATTCATGCTTGTTGTGTGGCTCATTACCGATGGCTATAAACATATCAGCCACTAAGCCGTGTTGCTTACCCCACTTTCCCTCCTCAAGTGCAAAGCTAGACATCGAAAACTCCAAGGCATTAGATACTTTTGTACTAAGTTAGTAACTAGATTTTTGGATAGCTGTATAAGCATATCAAACATTGAGCATCGCATGTATTTTGAAATCTTTTGCTAAATTAGTAATGGATATGTTGATATGAAATTAAAGCTTTGTATGAATAATCATTTTGGTTTGAAATGAGAATGAGAATTTAAGGATTTTCCTTTTGGGTGTGATTGTGTTACTTTATAGGTTGTTTAAAATTCTTATGGAAGAGGAAATGTGTATGGAATGAGCTGCGGGAAACAAGGCTCAAAAGTAACTAAAAAGGTACTTGGTAGTGAATGAATATGGAGGGATATTATGTTTAGCAAGCCTTCTTAGGTATAAGGATGATGGGTAGAAATTCAATGGAAAAACTGTATCGATTTAGAGAGAATTAGCCAAATTCATCTTCACAAAAGTTGTAGCTTATCTTATTAGCTTTCCAAGGGTATATAGTATGAAATTTTTGGACATCGGAGTCTAAAGTTATGATCTTTATAAGTAGAGGTGATCCAGAGAGTATATTTAGTGATTTGGAACTTTGGGTATGTAAGGAAGATCCAGTAGGAAATATCTTCTTATGCATATCTTCTATCTTTTTATGCATATCTTCTATGATGATGTCATCTTCGTCTACATATCTTCTATGATGATGTCATCTTCGTCTACCTATCTTCTATGATGACTTCATCTTCGTCTATCTTCTAATACATATCTTCTATCTTTTTATGCATATCTTCTATAATGATGTCATCTTCATCTGCCTATCTTCTATGATGACATCATCTTCGTCTATCTTCTTATGCATATCTTCTATCTTTTTATGCATATCTTCTATGATGACGTCGTCTTTGTCTGGCTATCTTCTATGATGACGTCATCTTCGTCTATCTTCTACCTTTTTATGCATATCTTCTATGATGACGTCATCTTCGTCTGCCTATCTTCTAAGATGACGTCATCTTCGTTTATCTTCTAATGCATATCTTCTTATACATATCTTATATGATGACGTCATCTTCGTCTACCTATCTTCTATGATGACATCATCTTCATCTATCTTCTAATGCATATCTTCTATCTTTTTATGCATATCTTCTATGATGACGTCATCTTCGTCTGCATATCTTCTATGATGACGTCATCTTCGTTTGTCTTCTAACGTGTATCTTCTTATGCATATCTTCTATCTTTTTGTGCATATCTTCTATGATTACGTCTTCTTCGTCTGCATATCTTCTATGATGATGTCATCTCCGTCTATCTTCTAATGCATATCTTCTTATGCATATCTTCTATCTTTTTATGTATATCTTCTATGATGACGTCATCTTCATCTGCATATCTTCTATGATGACATCATCTTTGTTTATCTTCTAATGCATATCTTCTTATGCATATCTTCTATCTTTTTATGCATATCTTCTATGATGACGCCATCTTCATCTACACTTCTTCTATGATGACATCATCTTCGTCTATATTTTGCTTCTATGTTTGACTTTTTTTCCTCTATGTTTGACTTCTATCATCTATCCAATTTTGGACCCTTTAGACTATAAAATCTATCTTTTAGGTCCTCATCAAAGTTGTAGATCTTGAAGTTCTCTTTCTAACCATATAAGTAACATCTCAATCAAATATTTCTAGGGAAAGTTATATCAATTATACCGAAACAGGTTCAATATAATTGAGGACGAAACCTTGTCTGATTCCTTCGGCCCTAACTTTGTTGTCCGACCTTCAAATGAGATGATTATTGTTTCTAAATAAGCTAAAGACATAGAGCTACAAATCATCTGAAGAAATTGAATTTTAATTCAGTCCCTAAGACTTTCAATTTTGGGACTGAAGTAGGGTATAGGGTACTGTTTTAGTGCAAAAACAGTCCATAAATGTGTGGGCTATAACTTTCAGATTTTATAACCAAATTGAATGATTTCGATGACATTAGAGACTTAAGACAATGGGGAAATTTTTTTTTGATGAAGTCCAATTGAAATTCCAAATTGAGTTTCCCCAAAAATCTGCTCGGAAATAAGAAAAGTGAGTTCTTTTGATGATTGACTGGTGTGGGCACGCCACCTTTGTGAGATGTTGGCTAATGAGGGTTTCTTTGAAATAACCATATAGGATAATATGCTCACCTATGATCATTTCGAATGTTGAGCTCTAGAATTGGGGTCCAACAGGATTCACCACTCCTGATAAAAGGAGAGATACCCATAACCTCTTGCTGGGACCATTACTCAGGAATCTCTAGCCAAAGTAGTTATGTATTATGAAGAGAGTCTTCAATGACACATAGAGTAATGGGATCCCAGGATAAGAACTTACATCACTTGGATTAGATGTGACGTAGTTAGTCTAGTGGCAGTTGACACATAGCCCTTACTCCGAACCAAGTGAGGTATAGTATGGTGAAAGGAAGAATTGCACAGTAATTATCTATAGAAAGACTCATAAGTTGGATAATTAATTATTGAAGAGTTCATAAGTTAATCCACTTATATTCTGGAAAATTGGCATCATGAAATCCTTCATAATTTGATTTAATCAAGAGTTAATTCAAGTGCCTAAAATAACCGGGAACCTAAGGGTCACACGTATAAAAGATCAGATGAAAAACAAATGTGTATGGCCTAATTTAAGCGGGGCACGATCGTGACTAAAGGCGAGCCTATTTTAAAAAGGACATGATCGTGGTCTCAGTGGTCACGATCTTGGCCACGAAATGGTATATAAGTGAGTTCTTCACTTATGTACACGAGCTTCCTTCACTTATTACACACTCAAGTGATAGAGAAAGGGTTCTAGAAGAGTTCTAAAGTGAGAGTGAGGTCTCTTGAGTTTTGTTCTTGCAACTCAGGCAATTTTTACATGAATCAAAGTTCATGAAATAAGATTCTTGACCTATCTTCCATCATCTTAAGTATCCACTGGAATTCATCTAGTTTAGTGCTCAAATAACCCTTAAAGATTGTTTCTTCTTCCATATTTGCTTGTGTTTGGAGACCAAGGAAGGGTTTGGTGTTTGCAACAACCCAAACAAAGAAAAGAAACAAGAAAGGAGGAGATACACAAGGTAAAAAGTGTATATTTCATGTTCTCTTATACATATATATGCATGCATGTTATGATCTTCTGATTTTGGGGTTGTCATGGTGTCGGAATCTTGATTCTGACACTTCTGCTGCATCCGTATGCATGTGATGCATGCAACCATGGCTAACCCTACAATGGTATCAGAGCAAGTTTACGCATGTTATAGATGATGTATTGAGCATGAAAAAAGTGTTTACTAGGTTATGACTGACTAGCATGTTGGTTTGAAAAAATTCTTGTACATTCTAGAAAAATTTTTCAAATTTTATTTCTCAAAAATGTTTATAAGATGTTATATTATGTTTATGTGGAATGAAATTTCAATTTAATGTCATTTTCTATTTTATTTCTATTTTATATCCAGACTGTTCATGTGTTAATTTCAGGGATTTTTTGGAAAACTGATTGCATATGCTAATTTTGAAAGTTTCGTAAGAATTTTAGAAATTTTTTCTATTTTTCTTTCACAAAAAAGTTTTATAAGGTGTTATATTATGTTTCTATAAAAGGAAAATACAATTGAATGTCATTTGTTATTTTATTATGAATCTAGTTTCAGCTTCATGCATGTATGAAGTTCTGGAAAATCTGGAAATGTGATGAACATGCATGCATGAAAATTCCATTCTAATTTTTATAAATTTTATGCATCCACATGCAAGATGAGAAGTTGCCACATGTATAAGATGCATGACACTTTTTTCTAGAGTGATTATCTTATGCATGCATGATGTAATGGTTGACTAGTGTTAGGAGTAATGTGACAAGTGTCACATACATATGATATGCTAGCATTTTCCTTTCTATTACTAAACAATTTCTAAGAATTAGGTTCTGTAATTTTTTATTAGGCACATTTAGGATGTGTATAATACTCTAGAATTTTTCCAGAATTAATTGAATTTGATTCGATTAATAAATAAAGTCAAAGGCAACATTGGTCAACTTTTTGAAGTTGATGGAGTTGACTTACTTAATGACTTATAATGTATGTATTTCGGTTATGATACCTAAATAAGGTTCTTTTATGATAAGATATATATTATTTTGATGAAAATAACATGCTTAATGCATGTGCTCGAAATTAGCGTTCCAGAAATTTTCCAAACATCGAATTAATCCCTTTAGTGTCTAATAGTTTGACCTTAGTTGTCAAGATAATTTTAGAATGTGCTGAAGTTGTTTAGATAAATTTGAGACGACCTAGGGATATTATAGAGGACTAATTGGTGTACGGGAATTTTGGAAACCCTTGGGATTAATTTAAAATTGATCCAAGTAGAGTATAGCATTTCTAGTGCAACAAGATAAAGGCATATAAACTAGGATTAAAGTATTTAATCTAGACATCAAAATAATTGAATTTTAGGGTTTCTAATCGAATCACATTCATAATTCAGATTAGCCAAGACTAACACTAGTACCAGATTAGGTTCAAAAGTTGAACCAAATCACGAACTTTAGATGCATAGTCAAGTCACAACCTAAATTGAACCTCCTTTACATGATACATGCATTAGATGCATTTTAAGGGTGGTTATGGACTTAGGCTCAATTTAATTGAGTTGACTATAATCTAATTGTCTATGTGATATAAATATTCAAGATCATCCAAGTATAGATGAGACCAACGAAAAATTCCTTGATTGAATATTAGGACTTACGCCTTCCACTGATATGGTAAGAACCAGAGTTCTTCTAGAGTTGGGTTATTGGGCAAAACCCTCTTCATGAATATGTTCAAACTATGGAAATTAGATTTTTGGATTAATGGGTTGGTTCTAACTGGAAGCATTGATTTGTTGGCCAAACTCAAGGTCAATGTGGATAGAGGCCAAGTTGGGTTATATACATGGGATGTATATGAATCAATAGTTGATAATCTGATGAGTGTGCGAAATCAATAGTTGATGGCATAAGTCGATAGTTGCATAAACGTATGCAATTGATATGAATGATACTTACCGATTGACCTTAGGGGGCTTGTTGGGCAAACCCAATGTCATTTTTGGTGATATCGGATATCAACCCATTAAGAAAACTATAAGTTTTCTCGAATTCATAGCGAAGGCTATGGACTTGAATAAGAGTATTATGACCCATAATGCATGTTATAAAAGTCCTTATAGACATACATTAATATACATTATAATTTTTCTCTCGTTCTTCTAGGTTATTGAATCACCACGATGTCTTCTATTGTAAACCTACGCTCCCTGTTAGATTCCAACAAACTAATGAAACCAAAATTTTTGGATTGGCTACGGAATTTAAGAATTGTTCTCAAATCCAAGAAACTAGGATTTGTCCTAGATGAACCACTTTTTGATCCCCCTGCTGTCGATGCATCTGATGAAGATCAGAGAGCTTACAAGAAGCTACTGGATAATAGTGAGTTGGCTAGCTATATAATGTTGGCCTCTATGTCACTAGAACTACAAAAGCAGTATGAGGCTATGGATGCTCATACCATAGTCTACCATCTGAGGGAACTGTTTGATGAGTAAGCTTTGTCTGAAAGGTTCAAGATCTCCAGGTTGCTTTTCTATTCTAAGATGGCTGAGGGATCATCTCCAGTGTAGTATGCACTAAAGATGAATGGATATATTGAGAGATTGGGTAGTTTGGGCTTCATTATAGATCATAAATTAAGTATAGACTTAATTTTTATTAGTTTGACATATAGTTATTCACAATTTGTGCTTAACTATTGGATGAACCAAATATCCATAACGATACCTGAGCTAATAAATCTGCTCAAAAAAACTGAGCAAACTATCAGGAAAGATAGTAAGGTTATAATGTTGGTGGACTCCGCTTCTAGTTCTCGAAAGAAGCAGAAGATTGCTAGTTCTCGAAAGTGGTCTACTATCTAGAGTCGCTGAAGCAGAAGAAGGCATTATATGCCCCACTATCTACTTCAGGTATGTTATTTGTCATTCAGGTAAATACTATTTCTGATTATAATATTTGGGTATTAGATACCAAATGTGGCTCACACATATGTGTTAATATGTAGGGTCTCAGGGATAGTAGACCACTCAAGAAGGGAGAGATGGACCTACGTGTGGGAAATGGAGTAAAAGTTGCTACATTAGCTATAGGGACATATGTTTTGTATCTACCTAGTGGGCTAAAGTTAATTTTAGAAGATTGCTATTATGTACCCGTTGTGACTAGAAACATTGTCTCTGTTTCATGTCTTAATAAAACAGGATTTCATTTAACTTTTTCAAGCAATGCTTGTTCAATTAAGTTAAATGAAATGTTGTATGATACTTCTACATTATACAATGGAATTTACATATTAGATATGTCCAATCCTATTTTAAATATCAATGACAAAAAAAGATAAAAGCAAGATAACTTAAAATCATCTTACTTATGGCATTGTCAACTTAGCCATATAAGTGATAAGTGCATGATTAAGCTACACAAGAATGGTAGCCTAGGGTCTTTTGATTATGAATTATATGACACATGTGAATCTTGCTTGTTAGGCAAGATGGCTAAATTACCTTTTAAAGGAAAGGGTGAACGAAATGAATGGATTATTAGACCTAATACATTCTAATGTATGTGGTCTGATGTTCATTCATGCCAGAGGTGGTTTTGTGTACTTCACTACTTTTATCGATGATTATTCACAATATAGGTATGTGTATCTAATGAGATACAAGTCTGAAGCATTTAAAATGTTCAAACAATTTAGATATGAAGTAGAGAAACAACTCGGTAGAAGTATTAAGGCACTTTGATCAGATCGAGGTGGTGAATACTTAAATGAGGAATTTCTAACTTATCTCGAAGATAATGGGATAGTATCTCAATGGACTCCACCTTACAGACCACAACATAATGGTGTAGCTAAAACGAGAAACTAAACCTTGTTAGACATGGTAAAGTCAATGATGGGCTTAGAGGATTTACCAAAATCCTTTTATGGTGGTTATACACTCGAGACTGCTGTTTATGCGACAAATAGAGTCCTTTCGAAGGCTATTGAAGCTACCCTATATGAGATGTGGATTAATAAAAGGCCTTACCTTTCTCATATTAATGTTGGCGTTGTCAGACTTATATGAAGCATATTCAATTAGACAAGCTAGAAGCAAAATCTGATACATGTCTATTTATAGGATATCCTAAGGAAACAATTGGATATCAGTTCTATAATGCTTTAGAGCAAAAGGTGTTTAGCTCAAAGCATGTTATCTTTTTATAGAAAGAGTTTCTTCTAAGAGAAGACAGTGGGAGCAAGTTGAACTTGATGAAGTTTATGATACTTAAATAGACGCAGATCAATTGCCTGAACCAAAAACTATTGTTCGTAGAGATTAGACAATAGTTGAACCTTCTAACATATAAGATGTTCGTAGGTGAAGTAGGATACGCAATGTTCCAGAGAAATATGGATTTCTCCTAAGTGAACACAATGACGTATTGCTTATAGAGGACAATGAGCCTACAACCTATGAAAAGGCTCTGAAGAGTTCAGAATCTAAAAGTGGCTTCAAGTCATAAAGCCCAAAATGGATTCCATGTATGAAAACTAGGTGTGGACTTTGGTTGACCCACCTGAAAGGTTAAAACCCATAGGGTGTAAGTGGATTTTCAAGAAGAAAATCAACATGGTAGGTTATGTGATTATCTATAAAGCAAAGCTAGTCACTAAAGGTTATCATCAAAGATAATGAGATGACTATGACGAGACATTTAGCCCCGTAGCTATGCTTAAATGCATTAGAATACTCCTAGCCATTGCTGCTCATTATGATTATAAAATATGGCAAATGAATGTGAAGAAAACTTTCCTAAATGGAAACTTGGTTAAGGATATATATATGATACAACCTGAGGGCTTTATATCAAAAAGATGGAAAAAGGGTATGCAAGCTTTAAAAATCCATTTATGGATTGAAGCAAGCATATAGGAGTTAGAACATCCGATTTAATGAGACAATCAAAGAGTTTGGTTTCTCACAAAATCCTGATGAACCATGTGTGTACAAGAAGGTTAGTGGGAGTGCTATCATATTTCTTATGCTATATATGGATGACCCATTATTAATAGGAAATGATATCTCTAGTTTGTAATCAGTCAAATTTTGGTTGTCCTGAAATTTTTCCATGAAAGACCTTGGGGAAGCAACTTATATATTGGGAATAAAGATTTATAGAGATATATCAAGGAAGTTGCTAGGTCGTTCACAATCAGTAAATATAGATAAAGTGTTAAATAGGTTTAGCATGGAGCAATTTAAAAGAGGGTTTCTTCCTATAACTCATAGGATAAAACTCTCAAAATCTATGTGTCCTAAAACACAAGATGAGAGGACTTGCATAAGTGTGATCCTATATGCTTCGGCAGTAGGATTAATCATATATGCTATGTTATGTATAAGACCCGATATATTATATGCTCTAAGTGTTACGAGCATATATCAATTGGATCCTAATGAGGGTCACTGGGTGGCTGGCAAGAATATCCTAAAGTATTTGAAAAGGACTAAGGATGTATCATTAATATATGGAAATGGAGATCTTATAGTGAGCAGACATACAGAAGTCAGTTTTCAATCTGACCAAGATGACTCTAAGTCCCAATCAAGTTATGTTTTCACACTGAATGGTGGAGCAGTCAATTGGAAGAGTTCTAAACAAGAGAGGACTATAGATTCGATGACTGAGCAGAGTAGATTGTAGTTGCGGAAGTTGTAAAAGAAGCTATTTGGATCAAGAAGTTCATCATGGAACTTGGAGTGGTTCCTAGTGTAGTAGACCTAATATTGTTGTAATGTGACAACAATGGGGCTATTGCTCAAGCCAAGGGAACCAAGGTCTCATCATTTAAGCATGTACTTAGAAGATATCACCTGATCAGGGAGATTATTGATAAAGGTGATATAAAGATAGAGAGAGTGCCCACAGATCAGAACATCGTTGATCCTTTGACTAAGCCACTTCCTCAAGCGAAATTTGATTCTTGTTTATTCACCTATGGTATTAGATATAAAGTGATTGGCTTTACTGCAAGTGGGAGACTGTTAGAGTAGTGCTCTAAAGGCAATCACTTTTAGCACTTTTATACAAACTTTATTTTGATTAATAAAGGCATTTTTCATTAATTTGATATTCTTTTTATATATGAATTGATGTTGATCTTAAATCGAATTAATAAAGTCTACGATAAAAAATATAGCATGAAGGAAATCATAATGAGATCATGATAATGAGCTTCCTATCGTGTGCAATTATGTTAGTATTTAAATAATCCCTAGTCATATGATTAATAAAAAAGGACATTGTTAATGCAGACAAACTAGCATATGTTATACCTCTTGATTTGATTAAGTAGTGAATCTCATAAACTGTAAACATGAGATGTTTAGAGTTAACATGTGGATGTTTACTAAGCGTAGTAAGTACATCGGATGACCCGCCATGAGATTATCATATGGATGATCTATCAAATGTCAATGATTAATGTCATCGTAGCAATGGTGCAAATATCCTTATACTTGAGGTACTCAAGGATATCTTGGATACTAATCATGTACTTTGACATCATTCCTTGTTGCCTCAAGATGAGGTCGTTCTTAAGGTGGTGATTAGGTATAGCTATTGGTATTCAAAGTTAATTGGGTAGCCAATAAAGGATTCACTACTCCTAATAGAAGGAGATGATACCCAGGGCCTCTTGTCAGAATCATTGCTAAGGAATCTCTGGCCAGAGTAGTTATTTATCATGAACAGAGTCTTCAATGACATATAGAGTAACGAGATCCCAAGATAAGAACTTACATCACTAGGATTAGATGTGAAGTATTCAGTCTAGTGGGAGTTAACACATAGTTCATACTTTGAACCATGTGGGTTATAGTATGGTGAAAGGACAAATTGCACAGTAATTATCTATGGAAAGGTTCATAAGTTGGATAATTAACTATTGAAGAGTTCATGTGTTAATCTACTTATATTCTGGAAAATTGGCATCATGAAACCCTTCACGATTTGATTGAATTAAGAGTTAATTGAAGTGACTAAAATAACCAGGAACCTAAGGGTCACACTCATAAAAGATCGGATGAAAAACAAGTGTGTATAGCCTAATTTAAGTACGTCACAATCGTGACTCATAAGGCCACGATTGTGGCCAAAGGTGAGCCTATTTTAAAGAGGCCACAATCATGACAAAAGGCTCAAAATGGTATATAAGTGAGTTCTTCACTTATTTACACGAGCTTTCTTCACTTCTTACACACTAAAGTGATAGAGAAAGGGTTCTAGAAGAGTTCTATAGTGAGAGTGAGGTGTCTTAAGTTTTTTTCTTACAATTCATGCAATTGTGGCATAAATCAAAGTTCATCCAATAAGATTCTTAACCTATCTTCCATCATCTTGAGAATCTACTAGAACTCATCTAGTTTGGTGCTCAAATAAACATTGTTTCTTCTTCCATCTTTGCATGTTCTTGGAGATTAAGGAAGGGTTGGTGTTTGTAACAACCCAAACAAAGAGAAGAAATAAAAAAGGAGGAGATACACAAGGGAAAAAGTTTATATTTCATGCTCTCGTATACATATCTATGCATGCATCTTATGATCTTATGATTTTTTGGGTTGTCATGGTATCGAAATCTTGATTTTGACACTTCCACTAGATTCGTATGCATGTGATGCATGCAACCATGGCTAAACCTACAGAGATTAAATTAGAGGCATACGTATAAATCTTTTATTAAGGAACCAAAATTTGATTCTTCCTCTAAGATTTTTGAATTCTAGCTTGAAGTTGAATTCTGGCCGTTGTTCCTATTTTCCAACAACTTATAGTGTTTTGGTTATAACCCCCAGAATAATTAAACAAATAGTAATGCTGTTAGAAAATTAAAACATAGGAGAATGAAATTAATTGATAAGATTATAGGCCAATTTGGTAATTAAAGGAAGAAGAAGGACCAATATTTAATTTTTCTAAAGTTAACACTTAGACCAATTGGATTAAGGCATGTGTAACCAATAATAATAAAGCATATGTGGCCAATAGGAATTAAGCATGTGTGTGAGTCTTGAAAGAGCATAAATGTGCATATAGAGAGGGGAGATGGATGACATTTGGAGGGTTTTAACTTTAGATTTTTCTCCTTTACATTTCACCTTCTACATCCCATCATTTTTCATATAAGAAATCAAATCAATCTTAGGTAGAAATCAAGGTAAAAGTCAGGGATTTTATCTTCATCTTTACCTTTTCTTCTTCTTCTTTTTTTGAAGAAATCAAATTATAAGGTTGGAAATGGGATTGAGATGTGTATTTGTGATGTTTCTTGTTGGTGAGTCAAGCAAAGTCGCAGTGGAATGGAAGGAAAGGCATTAAAAGAACTACTTTACCAATTTTAAGGTTTTGGACTACATTTAGTCTAATTTCTCTTTGTATGTATGTTTGAATGGATACCAAGATTCATTTGGATGTATAATGGTTTCTAGGATGATGCTTTGGCGTTGTTTTGGTGTTACCTTGAATAGAATTGGTTGAATATGAGAACAAAGTATCATGTAGTGGAATGTTTTCTAGGGTTTGTTAATCTAGTCAAATTGTTTGGGACATAACTCAGCCTAACACCTCTAAATTGGGTTATTTTAGTTTCATACGAAGCCTAAGAAATAGAGTAGAAATCTATAGAAGTGACTATGACTTAATTCTAGCTTTATGACATTGGAAATTGGGACTGAAAATGTTGAACTAATGCTACCCCTATTTTGTAGCAACTTGTGATATTTGGTCTAAATCTCACGACTAGGAAGTTAAAATGGTCTAATTTTTAGTTCTATGGAAACTAGAGACATCGGGGAACAAATGTATTGAAGACCTCAAAACCTAATTTGAACGTTTCCTATATGTATATTAAGGAACAACTAGAGTCTGTCATGTGATTTGCTTCTGGACTGATTGTTTGCCTATTTTTAAACCACCGTGGGCTTAGCCCAAATTGCACTATTTGAATTTATTTTCATTTCTAATTTTTACTAAATCATATCTGAACCTTTTTTAATGTGTATTAAACTTTTCAAACACCTAGAAATAAATGAAATAAGACTTACCTTTTATGAATTGGGTTATTGAACATTGGAATTTAACATTGAGCATAATGCATACTGATAGTTGTGATTTGCATGATGTTTTAGGGTTTAATTTGTTATACATTTCGTGTTAAATTGACATTGAGTATGCATTTAGGCTTTAATAATCTGGAAATAAACTGAGAGGGTAAGCCAAATAATAATTATCGATTTAGGCTAACAAGAGTTAAGTAAATCGATAGGTAGAGAATTGGGTCAAACTAGTAGAGTCATGTAACGAGAGATCGAGCATAGATTTTCGGTAGGTTAATAGACAATTTAGAACTAATTTAGGTTTTGGTCCAATTACAGATCAAGAGATCGTAATTTCCATAATTTGAATTAGGGATTATTAATTAGGTCTACGAATTGTAACTCAAGAGACAGTAATTCACCCTAGGACCATTTAGGCCCATCAATTTAGTTGTTGCATGATTGGTTAGGTTTTGTTAAAGTTTGAATTAAAATCCACTTTCTCTCCCTTGGTTATTTCTAGGTTTATTTTTGGATTGTCGTGTGAATTGTTATTTTGTCTAGTCATTTGGCACTTTAATTACTCATATTTGATTATTGGTTGTTTTAATATCTGTATTAGTTATTTGTTTTGATTACTGTAGTTAGGACGACCTTAGATTTTAGGACTATTTCCTTTCCTCGTGGGAACAACCTGTGCAGTTGCGGAAATTATCAAGGTTATAAATAGTAAAACTTAGAGCGTATAACCTTAAGTGAACGAGTTTTTAGTGCCATTATTGAGGAAGGCAAATTCTAGTTCTTTAGTCTAAAGCTTTTCATCATCATTTTGTTTTTAGCTAAAAAACAAATACAAAGAAGGAGTTTGGGTCATAAAGTAGGGAGACATCAAGACATTTTAGAGTAAGAGTGAGAGATCTGAAGAGTTGAGTGCTAAGAAGAGATAAAAAGAACAATCATGAAAGATAGAAATTATAGGGAGCACCGACATTTTAAGAAGTACAATGAGTTATAATATGGTTGGGGAAATAACAATCCTTATTGGAACCCGTATACTTTGGGGTGGCAGAACCAGCCTGAATTCTATTGGTCCAATAACGTAGGGAATCCTTTAGGACATCAAGACCTAGCTGAAGTTTAATACGATGAATTTAGTTCACTGGAGTCTAAGGTAGACAAAATCATAGATAGGCTTACAAATATGGAAGAGAACCAGAAGAGATTAGAAGAGCAAATTGATCTAGTAACGGAAAATCATGCCTCTTATATTCATAACCTGGAGATTCAAGTAAGACAGCTTTCCCGTGAATATTGTAAGAGAAGTATGGAAGACTTTTTGAGAAATATGGAATTACATCAATGAGAGCAATATGAGGCTATCACACTTAGGAATAGGGTAAAACTAGAAGAACCAAAGAAAGACCATGCCGAACCCCAACTCATTAACGACCAAGAGAAGATAAAAGTGTATGAGGAAAAGAATACAAACCCCCCTATTATCCCCCCAGTCCATGTAAAGAACCATATCCTTTAGATTGATGATGATTAAGAGACATTCAACATGAATGATGTATTTAAGAATCTGAAGGTTAGTAGCTCATTAAGGATAATTGATGTGTTTGAATCTTATGAAGAACCAAAGGATGAAGAACAGATGACAACCATCGAGTTTGAAGAAGTTATAGAAGTCTCTGTTAATGAAGTGGAAGAAGTAGAGGTGACGAAGGTAATAAAGTATGAAAGAGAGCAACTCACCTTCTTACGGGGCAAACTGTTGGATTCTATAGAAGATTTAGGGAGTTTTATTATTCCCTATTTTGTGGATAGTTAGCTTAAAAAAAGGACATTACTGAGTTTAATTGGTTTTCATAATTTTATTAATATTGTCCTTCTGATCATTTTTTCAATTTGTAGCTTACTTATAGGTTACAAAACTAATTTTGCATGAAGAGGGTAGAAGTAAACCGCTCATAATTGATCCTGGTTGAGTTTCTAATGATACAAGGTCAAGCTAGCGACCCTAAATTAGCATGTTTAGTAGTTAGATTTAAATTGTTGTGTAGTTAGGTTTGTTTTAATTTCTAAAATCAGTTTTGAATAATTTGGAATGGTTTGGATTTCTAATTCTTTTTCTCTCTTGAAACACCTATAAGATAGGGAAACATTCTCGATGTTAAGAGGATTTGGTCTCAACACTATCTCCATCACAACCTCCATCACCATAAACGGTTTTGTATTCTAACCCTTTTCTTTTCATTTTTTTAGTATTTTCTTGTTATATTTTTTTGTATAATGTGTTTCTTTACCCCTGATGTGTTGTGTACCCTTCTCACATTGAGGACAATATGTTGTTTAAGTGTGGGAAGGGATTCTATGTTTTTACTTTTGTATGTGATTTTTGCATAATGTATGATAGTTATTAGGTTGCATTATGTGAAATGTGTGAAGGTGTCAATGGCTTAGATTGAGTGAAATTCTTTTAATTTTGGACATAGTCTATTAGGTTCTGAACGATCATTAGCCTGTGAAATCAGTGAATTAGGGGCCTTTGGATAAATATACAGCCTAATTAGGGCTTAGGGTAAATTTAGCACTGTCTAGATTGTCACATTCATTCATAATTTAAGGTTTTTAGCTTAAATAGCTTATCTAGTATTTTTTATGAAAACGAATAGCTAAGAGCAACAAGGTAGGCAATAATTAGAAAAAAAAGAAAAAAAGAAAAAAATGTTGGTTAAATAAATTGCTATTCTGCTATCCTTCGAGCTATGAATAGAACTAGTAGCTAGTTGAAAACGTGATAATAGCTGAGTAATTGGATCGACATGCATCACAAATTTGTGCCTTTGTGTAAAATGCTATAATGACGTTTCAACCAAGCTATTTAATAAATGACTTAATTGAGCAACCGGATCAACATTCATCATAAGTGTTTGTCTCCAAGTAAAAGACTAAGTCCGAGTTTTAATAACTAAAAAAATTGTGTGTTTAAATAAAAACCGACCGAACTTGTGATAAGCTTGAATTTTCATGGAATATACTTAGGAACATTTACAAAGTCTAAGGGACTGAAAAATTATTAATGTGTGTGTACAATTGAAAAGGGTAAATAAGTTAACACTTAGGTCTTGATTTAGTTGTATATTTAGTTTAAAGCCCCTAGACGCATTTTTTTACATGCTAATGATTTGACATAAATTGAATGAATGTGTCCAAGATTAATTTTATTTCATGAAGATTAGAGTCATTGCCTCATTATTGCATTGTGTGTTTTGTGTTGTGATGTGTTGTTGTTTTATTTGCTTGAGGACATGCAAATGTTTAAATGCGGGGATGTTGATAGTTATGTTTTGAATGATGTTTTAGGGTTTAATTTGTTATACATTTCATGTTAAATTGAGCGTTGAGTATGCATTTAGGCTTTAATTAGGTTAGTTTTGTGTTTAACTGTTTTTATGGGTTAGTTGGAATCTTTAAGCTTAAATTGTATATTTTTTAGATACCTTGATGTGTGTGCTAGTGTTGTAGGGTAAACAGGGATGAACATTGAAGATTTGAAAAGTTTTGGGCGAAAGGACATCAGTCACGATCGTGCATATTAGCCACAATCGTGATAGAGAAAGAAGAGCAAGAAGCAGTCAGGCCACGATCGTGCACATTGGGTCACAATCATAATAGAGAGCATCAAGTCAAGCCATGATTGTGCACTTCAGGCCACGATCGTGATAAACAGGGCCATGATCGTGATCTGCATCGGGCTAACACGAAAACTCAAATTTTGAGTGATTTTTTGGGCTGTTTCAACCCTAATTTTGACCTAAGGCTTCCAAAGAATAAATAGAACATTACATGGTAGCCACCAGCAGTCATTAGAGAGAAAAAAAGTTCTGAAAAGAGGGAGATTCTATCATCCCAAGAGAGAACATAGAGAGAGGTCAAAAGATCGAGGAATGAGACAAAGGAAGAGAGAAACAGATACGAGTTAGATGCGAAGTACTTTCCTGAAACAGGTGGTTTCCCGCAACCACCATTGCCTAGATTCCGTTCCCGAGAGTATCTCCATGTATTTCAGTTTTATTATTGTATAGAATTGAAATAGGTGTTGAGATTGATCATGTGAATGTTGAGTCATATTTATACTCATCTTGGGATGTTAATTTTTTAGATTAATGAAATTCGATTGATTATGTTTCCTACTGCTTGATTATGATTTCAATTTTACTGGTAATAATCCAAAAATAAACTGAGAGGGTGAGCCAGGTAAGAATCATCGATTTGGGCTAACGAGAGTTAAGTAAATTGATAGGTAGAGAATTGGGTTAAACCAATAGAGTCATGTAATGAGAGATCGAGCATAGATTCCCGGTAAGTTAATGGATAATTTAGAACTAATTTAAGTTTTGGGCCAATTAGAGATCGAGAGATCGTAATTTCCATAATTTAAATTAGTGATTATTAATTAGGGTTAAGAATTATAATTCGAGAGAGAAATTCACTCTAGGACCACCTAGGCCCGTTAATTTGGTAGTTGCAGGTTTTGTTAAATTTTGACTTAAAATCCCCTTTCTCTCCCTTGGTTATTTCTAGGTTGATTTTCGGATTGTTGTGCGGGTTATTATTTTGTTTACTCATTTGGCACTTTAATTTCTCATATTTGATTATCAGTTGCTTTAATTTATGCATTAGTTATTTGTTAGATTATTGTTGTTAGGATGACCTTAGATTTTAGGACTATTTTCCTTCCTATTAGGATCGACGCGTTAGGTACTACAAGAACGACCCGTGCACTTATGATAATTACCAAGGTTGTAAATAGCAAAACTTAGAACGTGTGACCTTGAACGAACACATACTAAAGAAAATTTACATTTACATAGATGATTTATATGCATATTTATCATTTATATATGTATGGTATGATTAAGAAGTATGATTTAGATACCCTTCTAATAATGGTAAGTTATGAATCGCATGTATGAATGCAAATACAAATTTTATAACTTGAAATGTATAGTATATGATTTGTTAATATATGAATTATGAAGTTGGCAAATTGTTAAAGGAAATGTTACAGTGCATCCATTATTGTCTTGTTGGTGGATAGATAGGCATGCCTATAGGGTTACAGTGTAGCTACTATAGTTTGAAACTAAAGGTGTCTTCATTTCGAGACTAAAGTGTCTCCACAATTCGATGCCTTCGGGTATCTATAGTTTGAAGCCTTTGGGTATCCATAGTTTGATATCTTCATATATCCACAGCTCCTGTTATCCACACCCGTGGAAATGTATAAGCCTAACACAAAAAGTAAAGTAAATGGTTATAAATAAGAAATACAACATAATAACATAAATGATTGGTATTGATGAGTATTTACATTTGTGTTGATAATTTGTATCAATGAGCATTAAATATCAATGTTTAGCTTATAAATGTGAATTTTCAGTATATAGATAATATGTTGAAGCTTATTTGCATTATGTATTTTTCTTAATTATGCCATTATTGTTTACATGAGCATTGAATGTCAATGTTTTGTTAATGAATGTGAATTTATGGTATGTGAGTTGTGATATTTCTAAACATGTTTGCTTGCTGGATGACATCTATGGGTGGTCATCCAAACTAAGTATTTTCCCTACTAAGCTTTTACACTTAGTATGGGTGTTAATCAATGTAGGTCTAGGTCATAGGAGTGAAGTACAAGGAAAATCTATAGGGACCAAGGCCAACAGCTAGGAGTGAAAGTACCTTTGGATGTGTCTTTTAATTAAAGAATGATTGTATATGTAATAAAGGAAATTATATGTTTTCCTTTTGGATTAACATGTAAATATAAAGATGTAATACTACTTTTTAATGATAATGTTAAATGATATGAAATTTTGTAATATGTATATGTGTAAAATTGAACAGAAAAATGTGCAATGTTAGTCCCTATAAATGAATAGAAATATATGCCATGACTGTTTACACAAGAATTTGGTTGCAATTGATGTGGGTGGTTATAGGTTCCGTATAGTTGGGTGTTACATACATACCCTATTTGGCTTCTTAATTACCCTTTCGTAGTACAAAGTTAGGGTCGTGTAGTTTACACGATTATTTACATAGGTATGTAAATGACCGTGTATTTCAATTTGTAAGAAATAATAGAGTTACACATTCACAATTGGCTATAAGGATAAGATACATGGCTTTATAGCTCACTTACACCATTATGTAATTCTCCACATGTGCATGTAGGTTATAAGGATGGTTGCAAAAACTTTTTCAAGTTTGTACTTTTTTCTAACGAGTTACACTTTCAAGTACACAACTATATAAGTCATAATGACTAATTCTACCATTTTGTATCCCATCTTCACTTTAACTCAACTAGATTGAAAATCAATAAAACAGCACCATGGATTTGAATTTGAATCGTTTGGTTATTATTCCTTCAACCCGTACCTAAATCAAAATACGAACCAAAGTAAGTATCATAGGTGCAATATATCATTAATCACTAAGCATCAGGAAATAAATATATAATCAATCAAGCACTTATCAAGTTCACACACACTTAGTTTTTTACCGTCCTTGAGAAAATCTAAAGATCAACATTAAAATCAAACTCTTCATTTTTAACCATATTTCTTAAAAATAGATGATCATAAGAAAAGAGGATTAACTTTCAAAACTAACAGCAAGAATTAGACATTCAATATTTTTACTCATAATCAATCAGCAACCATTCCCTTTAAAAATTGATCAATTTATGGGTAGACTTTGACGAGTTGTGTTCAAAAATAAGATCAATCTATATGTACACTCAAACACCTTTCAAGATAAGACATTCTGTAACTTTGCCTATCTTTTCAGTTCTCCATCATTATAGATTCACATGCATAACACAAATCAAAGGACTTTTCAAGGTTGTAATAAGGCTAAAGGTTAAGGTGGTAAATATATATTTAGGTCACGTAGTTCAAAACCCATCAAAACTAATGAAGTAAGAAAAAAAACTAAATAGATTATCAAGTGTAAAAATTAACATCCAATTAAATCTAGGTACCATCAACTATGTTGAATGCAAAAAGTTTGTCCCACAACTTAGAATTAATTCTTCAAACCACAAAAAAATATGAAGCATAAAGAATTAGAAGAGATAACTTATAAGAAACTAATGAATAATTCACTATAACCATAAGGAGTGATCATTCATAACTTCTCCCTTATTTGCATCATAATCAAGTTACCTATTCCATAAAACTTTAGGAGGAAAGACTAAAATAAATTACTTGCAAGAAAATGATTTCCCTCCTCAATAAATTCTTTTACTTTATTCTCTTTTTCTTTTCATTTTTTAATAAATACAAAAAATTCAAAAGAAACTATATCAATGATGGAATTCACAGGAAATAAAAACCACATTCTATCAACTATAACCAACCCGCATCTATGACCACCCCTACACTTAGTATCTTGTGTATCCATAAATATCAACAATCACAAATGCTTCACTAGCTTTAAAGCTTAGATAACACATTTTGATAGGTTAAATTCTCATAATATGGTTAACAAAAAAGGAAAAAGTTAATAAAGCTTAACATGTTTAATAACATGGTAAATCATAATATTAGGTAGGCTATTGGGCTAATGTAGCTCGCAAGAAAAAGAATTCCTATATCATTTTTATGTTGATGCATATGATAAAAATGTGGTCTCAAATAGAAAATCAAGTCAAAGTCAGGACGTATATGTCATAAAATTCACACATGAACAAAAGATAATAAGACTGATATGGATGTGTTAGTCTAAGAGGCTCAAAATATCATTGGCTTATGCCCACCCAATAGTCACTACTCTTTTAACTATATATTCCTAGAAATAATAGAAACAGAGAGAATTTTATGGTTAATTTTACTATCTAATTATAACTATATATTCCTAGAAATAATAGAAACAGAGAGAATTTTTTTATTTTAACATGCAAAAATAACTTTAAAAAATATAAAAACCAAAATTAAAAACACATATAATAAACAAGTTGCACACCCCTACATATTGTCTCCAATGTAACATTAAATGTAAGAAATGGAACATTCAACAAAAACAACAATAGTAAAATGTAAAGGAAAAGCAATAAACTCTCCTTGGGTTGCCTCATAAGGAACAACTTCGTTTACTACTGTTAGGTTGACCCCATGCTTTCTTCATCACGTGATGTTATTCGAGTCTTCAAGTACCATAGCTTCCACATTTTCTAACAGAAATACTTTATAATAAGGCTTTAGGTGATGATCATTCACATTAATGTCTTTCCAATTTTTGGACTTTGTAACTCTACTGTAATATATGGAAAAATATTGGAAACCACAAAAGGACTAACCAAACAAGAGCAAAACTTACCTAAAAATAATTTAAGTCTACAATGATAAAGAAAAAAATTTTAACCAATAGCAAACCTTTTCCTCAAGATCATCATTTCATATAAAGCTTTGGTCTTTTCCTTGTATATCATTTCATTCTCATATGAGTCATTCCATATATCATAAAGCTCTTGCAATTATAGCTTTTTATGCACTCCTTCATCATTAAGATTTATGTTGCAATGTTTAATAACCCAATATGCCTTGTGCTGCAGCTCTGTAGGAATATAACATGACTTCCCAAACACCAATCTACATAGGGACATACAAATTGGCATTCTATTCTATAACCCCACAATACATCTTCCAACCTCAAACTCCAATCCTTCCTTTTAGGTTAAACTTTTTTCTCTATAATCAATTTCATTTTTCTATTGGATACCTCATTTTGGCCACTGTTTTGGGAATGGTAGGAAATGGAAACCTTATGTATGATAATGTACTTTTTGAACAAAGCTTTCATAACTCTATGGTAAAACTGCATTCCTTTGTCACTTGTGATGGCTCTGGATATCCCAAACTTAGAAAGGATTTAGACTTGACAAAGATTGAAATAACTTTAGTATCATTAGTCACATGGAAATATAATCAACAATAATAAAGATATAAAAATCCAAAAGAAAGAGGAAACAGTCTCTGAAATCAATGCCCTAAACGTCGAAAATTTCATAAAAAAGAATAGGGGTTTATGGCATTTGATTTCTAAGGATAAATTACTTATCTGTTGGCACCTATCATATGACTTATAAAGGACATATGCAACCTTAAATAATGAGATCCCATAAAAATCTCTTAAAAACCTCATGGGCAGTACTTTTTACTCCAAAATGCCCTCCACAATTGCATAAGGTTAAAATAGGAAGCATCTCACTCTCAGGAACACATATTATTATTATTTGGTTTGCACAATTCCTCCTAAGATAGGGATCATCTAACGCATAGTACTTGGCTTCACTCTTAACCTTGTCCCTTTGAGCCTTTGACAAACCTATAGGTAATTTATTAGTGGCTAGAGAATTCATAATATATTTATACCACAGAGGTGTCAAATTGGTCAAAAATAGTTGTTCATCTATAAATGTTTCTCTTAAAGGGATATTGTTTTCTTATTACCCTAGTTGGTTGAACTGATCCATAACTAAATTCTCTAACTACATTCTATGCCTCTTCTTATCTTTTATTTCTAAATCAAACTCCTGAAGGAGGAGAATCCATCTAATTAACCTTAACTTTGCTTCTTTCTTAATAAACAAGTGCTTAAAATTTGCATAATTAGAGTAGACAATAACTTTAGCACCTTACAAGTATTACCGAAATTTTTCTAAAGCAAATATAATAAATAAAAGCTCTTTTTGGTTGTAGAATAATTAAGTTAGGCAGAAATCAAAGTTCTCAAAGTGTAGTAAATGGCATATTCAACCTTTCCTCCTCTTTGTCCTAAAACTTCCCTCATTACATAATAACTTGCATAAGAAATAATATCAAATGAAATTCTCTAGTTTAGAGGTTGAATCACTTATGAGGATGTCAAAAGCTCCTTAAGTTTATCAAATGTCCCCTTGCACTTGTCTTCAAACATAAAAGGGATATCTTACTATAATAGCTTGCATAAAGGAGAGGCTATATTTGAGAAATCCTTAATAAAACTATGGTAAAAACCTGTATGGATAATAAAAGAACAAATGGATAATAAAAGAACAAACTTCCCACACCTTTAAGGGGTAAGGCTAAGCAAAAATGAGATCAATTTTAGACTTTTTCAACCTCTATATCCCCATCAGATATAACATGCCCTAAGACTATACTGTGATCAATCATAAAATGACAATTTTCCCAATTATGTACAAGGTTAGTTTTAATACATATTTCCAAAATGAGTAAAAAAATTTCTAAGAAATTATCAAAAGAAGAATCATAGACGCTGAAATTGTCTATAAATATCTCTATAATCTTCTCAGCATACTCAGAGAATATGCTCACTATGTACCTTAAAAAAGTGGTAGGGGCTTTGTATAAGTCGAATGGAATCCTTCAGTAAAAAACTGTACCAAATAGGCATGTGAAGGTTGTCTTTTCTTATTCCTCTAGTGCGATAAGAATTTAAAAATAACCCAAAAAGGTGTTTAGAAAATAATAATATTCATATCCAATAAGTCTCTTAAGCATTTAATGAACAAATGTAATTGTGAAGTTGTCTTTATGAGTTGCAAGATTCAACTTCCTATAATCAATACAAAATTGCCACCCTATTTACACACGAGCAGGGAACAACTTACCATCTGTATTCATTACCACTGTGACTTTAGATTTCTTTAAAACCATCTATACCAGACTTACTCAGTTACTGTTAGAGATAGGATAAAGTATTTTAGTATTACGAAGCTTCATTGCTTCCTTTTCACAACTTCCATCATTGGAGGATTTAACCTAAGTTGTGCTTAACTAATTGACTTAGCACCATCATTAAGCAAAATTTGATGCATGCACATAGAAAGCCATATTCCTTTAATATCTTCAATTGTCCATTCAATGGCCTTCTTGTGTTCCTTTAATAAATGAACCAATTTAGCTTCCTGATTAGAGTTCAACACTATAGAAATAATCATTAGAAAAGTTTAATTGTCTCCCAAATATGCATATTTCAAGTGAGAGGGCAGTGGTTTCATCTCGACATCGAGTACCCTCACATCAAAAGTTAATAGCCTCTGGTAAGATTTAGATAATTGTATGGAAGCAAGTTCATACCTCATAGGAGTGGGCTTCAAATAATGAGCATAGTTACCTTGTTAATTAGCTCCTCTCCTAACTTAACATTGTTAGTCGCTTCTAACTCCAAATTCTTGGTCAAAAATAATTCTAATTGGTCCTTGCAATTTAAACTAAAAATTTCATACACTAGGGGATCAATCACATCAATTAAAAAAAGAGTATTCATCTTAAGGAAGTTTTATGACATCAAAAAAAAATTAAAAAGTCACTTCCCCTATCAAAGTTCATTGTGCACCCCCTCACGAACATCTATCCTAGTTTAGGTCATGTTAATGAACAATCTCCCTAGTAAGATAGGTATGGGATTATAGGAAATTTAATCGTTCATATCTATCACACAAAAATTTGTAGAAAACACTAATTCATTCACCTACACCAAAACATCCTCAACAACTCCGTCTAGGTAAACATCAGTACAATAAGCTAATTATATGATAATATTAGTTTCTTTCAAAGGCCTCAAGTTTAAATAAGTATAGATAGATCTCTTAATTATAGTGTTACCAATCTTACAAGGAATAGTGAATGTATTTGGATCCCTACACTAGGGAGTTAATTTCTCCTTGAGTATTACACTCAAAATTCTCAAGGTCTTCATCACTTTGTAAGATTTCTGCATTAACGTCTATTGGTTATACCTCAGCTTGATATGGCTGCTCCTTTCCATTTGTGATTCTAGGTAGTCGATCCTTACTGCCATCTTACCCATTTGTCTTACCAAGTTGTGGTTTCTAGATATTATATACCTCATTTCCTATTGGAACTATTACAATTACTATCATATGCTCTGTTTGAATTGGAGATTATTAGTAATCACAAAATTCGTCAATTCTTCTAGAGATGTACCTGACTTTTATTGGCTCTCCACTTCTTGGAAACTAAACCATGATTGTCTTTCACCCTACAAGAATTGTAGGGTATTCTATTGAAATTATTGCATACTCTCTTAAAACCGTTGCATACCGTACCGAAATTAAATATAGATAGAATTATAGGTCTTAATATAGTTGTCTAAAGGTGTACTTGAGTTGTGATAAGAAGCTTTTAGTCCATAGGGGAATTGCTGTGTGTCCTGCAAACTATCATAGAAGTAATTTTGATAGTTATCTCATCCATATCCAAAGTTAGGTTGATCAGTCCAACCATGGTTATAGGATCGAGAGTAAAAGTTAAAGAAAAAATTACTTCCATCCATGAAGTTTTTTTTTATATTTATCACAAACACAAAACAGAAAAAAATGAAAGGATCACGAAATAATTGAAAAAAAACCAATTATGAACAAATATATACAAAAAACCAATTAAAATCTCAAAAAGACTAAGACACCGCACTCCTTGGCTATAACGTCAAAATTGACAGAGCGTCGTAACGCTAGTCAAAATAAAAACTAGATTATTTATTTTTGTAGTGGTGAGTCTAAGTCGATTCCACAAAGAGTATGTGTAAAGTTGTTGTATGAAATTAATTGAAGTTTAGATTTAAGGGATTTTGGTTTTGGAAATAAGAAAATAAAATAAAGTTAAACGAACTAACAAAAGCAATGTAAAGAAAACATGTAAAAAAATGATAAAAGTGGGAAATTTGGTAGGACTCGATTCTTTGGTTTAATCTCAGCCTACACCCTAGTTGAAAATATTTCATTAATTTGTTGTTTTCAAACATCTCCTAGCAACTATTAATTGTGGGTTAATAATTAACCCGAGTTTTCCCTTAGGTAGTGGTTAATCAAGATACGATCTTTAATTAAACCTAACTACGAAATAACCTAGGATACAATCTCTAGATTCAATTAGGCAGTAGCATTAGAAATTAGGAAAATTGATTAATCAAGGCAACAACCACATACGATGCATCATTTAACCTTGGTCATGATATCCCTAATGATTACGAATCATTAGTCGCTATAAATAAATTTCAACATAACAATTAAGGATTATATCAAAATTCTAACAATGGGTTTCAAATAAATGATTCAATGAGTGCATTACAATCATCTTTCACAATACCCATTGGGTTCATACATAAATAATCAAACAATAACGAGAGTACAATTAATCATACACATAACCCAAATCAATTAATATAAGATAAAACAATCAATTTCTAATGAGAGAAAGAAACAATAAAAATATTTAAATACACTTAACCTGGATCGTCGGCATTAATATCGCCTCCAAACCAGTGTTGAGATGTCTAGCCCTTCATAGGTCTCTCCCAAAAAAAATGCTTCAAACTCTATTAAATAATGTCCCACTGAAGACTCCCCTCTCACTATCGCTACTGCACCTCCTGTCTTTCTATTTCACACTGTTGTTCTATTTTCATTTAATTCTAGGTTCACTTCACTGTTCACTCTTATTAAAACCCTCACCACTCACTACAAGAAATTGTATTTTTAGTGAAAGTAAAAGTTGTCACTAAAAGCAGTAATATTAGTCACTATTATTAATAGTGTCCAATCTTTAAAGTCATCAATTCTGGTCACAAATACCTCCTTCACTAATGCAATAGTGACTAATTTTAAAAATGGTCACAATTACGCAACACTTTTGTGACACAAATACTAACACTACAACTTGTGAAATGTGTGACAAAACTATATAGTCAAAATAACTTTACATATTTATGACAATTTTATCATCACAAATAATATAAAGTAGTGACAAATTAAGTCGTAACAGAACCTCATTATATTGTAACAAAAGTGTCGACACTAAAACCTATGGAATGTGTGACAACGCTATATGGTCTCAACAATTTTATATATTTATGACAGGTTTGTCGACATAAATAATATAAAGTAGTGACGAATAAAGTCATAACAGTACTTCATTTTATTGTTACAACATTATCGCCACTAAAATAATTATAAATAGTGACAAATATTTGTCACTAATAATTTTTTAATCAATGTCCATTACTTCTTGTTCATTAATATTTTAATAAAAAGATGTTAACGTCATTTCACCACAAAAATGAAAATTAGTTCTCACAAAAAATATTGTCACTAATGTGTTTATTATTATCACAAATAAAACTATCAATTAATCAACGAAATCATATTAGCCGTAAAAGAAATTTGCATTAATAGCTATATTGTCTTACAAATTTCGTCACAAGTATGAAAGTTAGATATTACAATAATGTTGCGACTAAATAAAGAATATTTGTTACAATTAATTTATCACCAATATGTTCGTATTTGTCGCAAATAATATTATTAAATTAACAATTTAATTACTTAATCGATAAAAAATTTTGCATTGGTGGCCATAAAATAGATTGTCACAAATGATACGGATTTTTAGTGCCAAGATATTATCAAGCAAATAAAAATTATTAGTATATACTAATGGCCAAAACGTACAAAATTTCTAATTTCCAATACATATAATTGAAAATTTTGATATCTAGGAAAATTATTTATTACAATTATCTCAAACTACTATGCACTAACTTAAGCTAAACTCTCTAAGGTAAAAATTTTTGGCTATTCTTCAAGATGAAATTCTGTGTTGATTTGTTTCCTACAAAATAAATAAAAATAAAATCAGTGAATTAGCTTATAAATTATTAAGCTATAAATTTATTACTAACATTTTACAATAATATAATGATAGTGATAATAAGTGATACTAACTATTCTGGATTTTATAAATTTATAAATTTGCATGAGTTGTTGTAGTATTTGATGTTGTGGCACTTGATAGATCTTCAATTAAGGCAGAAGAATTGATTTCATCTCTTTTATTTGTACAATCAACTTTGTATTAGAAACAAATTTCATCTTTTGATTTCCCTTATTACTTTTGTTTCTTTTGCTTTGCTCCTATACATTGATAAATAATTTTTTAATAAAAGAAAACAATTAACAAAATAAATTAAAGTAATTAAATTTTAAAATTACCTTAAAATTTAAAGGCACCCATTTTATTCTCAATCAACCATTGTCAATCACCTTCTTTCACATCCTTTGGGTAATCTTTGCTCTTGAGATAACTTTTGCACAACTGATAATATTGCTTTTATATTGTTCATGCACTTATTGCATCACGTAAGATTGCACCTGAGTTGAGAAATTGAATTTACCCTAAAATTCATATAAAAATATAGTTAGGAAAATTAAGAAGCAAATTCAATGCAACAACAAAATTAAACTGAAAGGCTACTGAAGGTAGTTACAGAGAAGGGAGGATTAGTGGTAAAGGTTTTTGAAGAAAGCTTTGTAGTCTAAAATTAGTTTGGAAATATTTCTTCCAAAGGTAAAAGATTTTCAAAGTAAACAAAGAAAACAGTCCAACTAAGATAATATTCCTCAAGTGCCTCAAAGGAAAGCAAGTAGCCTTTCCCTTGGTACCAAGAACTAGTGGTAAGGATAACTACTTTAAATTCCAAATGAAAGTTATGGATAATTTTATCGATTGATATGTAAAATAATCTTGAATCATTGGGCAACATCTTAAGCTGCAAGCATGGCAACATATGGTGAAGACTTGTCTCTTTTAGCTTTATCCTTCATTCTACCTATTTCAGAAACCAGACTTAGAAATAACAGTAGCTCTATAAAATATAAGTAGTGAATAAATAAAGAAAAGTAAACCATACATCAATAACCTTCCAAAGAACATCACAATATTCGAATGGAATTTTGAACTAGATAAGTCACAACAAATAAATTCACATATGCCCCAACAGGTTTTCATTCTTTTTAATTGCACAATAATTTGATTCCTAAGCATGTAAATTTATAATCAAACAACCCTGAATGAATAATATCTTTCAATCGTTTCAGAGTTAAGACAATAAGTATTTTTTTAATAAATAGAATAATATTATAAATAAGTTATGATAAAATTACTTATCAATAATATGTACAAGGTTTTCCCTTCAAGAAAGATCACTTTCATATCGTAGTTCCTGGAGAACCAGATCAGTTCACATTTAAGATCAACTATTGGACACTACTAAAAATTGACAAAGATACCTCCATCACTTACAATGAATGTGTTAAATAAAGCATAGATATGAACTACACCAAAAACATTCTCGCCAACCCTTACTACAAGTGCAAGAGTCACATTCTCTTCCTTTGGTTCTCTAACTTTTCTTCGAGACTAGAGATCACGAGCAACAAAACCAGGACTAAGCAAGTCAACAACCAATACTACTTTTGGAATAACAAACCTCCGAAAGGCATAAGATATATCTTCAAAAACAATAAAACAATCCAATATGACCATATAAACTCAAACCATCCCTACGAACTATAAGGAAAAGATGTAGAAAGCTAGCATTCACATAACTAATAAGCATCAAGTTATAACAAATTTCAAGAAAGCATAATCTCTCACACACAATCTAATGTCAATGAGAGGAAAACTCTAATGTGAAAATTGGGATTAATAGTTCTAAGAGATGTAGATAGAGTTACCATGGCTGCGGAAGCGAGAGAGCGAGAAAGAGCAATGGAATCGGCTGTGTTTGCTATTAGGATATGAAAACCTTACTAAACAAAGTGTTAGGTATATTTGACTCCTATTGTTATATGTAGAGGGCAACTGGTTTTACTTTTGGGCTAAGATATTTAAATATAAAAACGAATCTCAAATCTAAGTACAAGAAGAGACCCAAAATGAATTAAAGACAAGGCTTTCATTCTAAACCCTTGTAAGTGATAGCAAAAGGACCCGAAAGAGTAAGGTTCGACTCAGGTTAGGCCTGGATATGCCTAGGTGACTCTGATCCTGACTCGATCTATTGTCATTCCTAACTTCATTAAAAAAAAAAGAGCAAATTTGTATTTTTAAGGTAAATTGTATCAAATATCCTATTTTATTTTTATTTTATAATAATAAATATAATGACTTACAAAAATGTTTATACCTATTATTGATAGATAATCTTGTCCTATTCTTTTTTTTATTTTTATCTGATCAAATTTAAATTAAATACACTTATGTGTTCAATTTGCATATGCTTTAGGTTTAATTTCTTTCTTATATTATTTTTATTTTATTCTTTTTAAATCTTAATTAGTCTTAAATTAAATTCTACTTATAGATATTTATTCATTATAAAGTTTTATTAATGATTAATTTCTTTAATTGATATTTATGTATGCTTTTTTTTAATTTTGGATCAAATAGATTTATTAAGACATTCTCTTTTTGTTTTGAAGAAATTGAGGTAAATAAAAAATAAAAAAGGGCTAACAAGGTAATTAGGTAATTTTAATATTTAATATATTTCAATGCCTTTTAGGGAAAGAATTATAAGAAATTTTCTTATAATTCCTTTAGATATAAGAGAAGGATCAAAGTCCTTTGACAATTAAGAACCTTTTGTTCCTTTCTTTACCTTTGTAAATCCTAGAATAAAATACAATTTGTAAGAATCATCAAGGTGGAAAGGGAGGAAGTGAATGTGGTTTCTTTATGAAACATAAATTATATTCCAATTGCAAATAATCGTAATTATTATTATGAGCAATACAATTATGATTATAATTAATTTGTTACGTTTATATTGACAATAACCTTTGTAACAAAAAGTTAATAATCAAGTGATAACAAAATTTCTTGTCACAAAAATTATGAATAGTAGTGACCATAGTGATAGTTTCGTTTTTGTGACCATATTAAGTAGACACTAATTAACTGAATTTTTATTAACAAAAGTTTTTGTCAAAAAAAGTAAAATATCATGTGACGATAAACTGTTTCATCACAGTTAGAGAAAAATATTAGTAACTAAACAATGTTTTGTCACAACAAATAGAAAATATTAGTGTTCAACATATATTTTGTCACAATTATAATTCATTCCCGTAAAAATTACTTTGGCACCAAATTGCATATGCTTTTAATGACAAAACTTAATGATAAAAGAATTTTTGACACTATTAATATATTAATAGTGATAATTTAATTGTGAAAGATACTAAATTGTCACAATTACTATTTTATTAGTGACAAGAAATATAAATTATCACAACTAATCTAACCAATAGTATCAATTAATTGTCTTGGCACTAAAAAATCTCGTATTTATGATGACAAAAATAGTTAGACATAAAAATTGTCAGTAAATTATGAATAATTGTGAACATAGTTACAATTCGATTATTGTGGCAATATGAAGTAGACATTAATTAATTGAATATTTATTGACAAAATTTTTTGTCACAACAAGTAAAATATTGTGTGACAATTAATATTTCGTAACAAAAAGAAAAAATATTAGTGATCAAACTATGTTTTGTCACAACAAATAGAAAATATTAGTTACTAATATATGTTCCGTCACTTACAATTTATTTTCGCTAAAATTATTTTGACGCCAAATTGTATAGGCTTTAAATGACAGAACTTAGTGATAAAAGAAAATTTGACACTATTAATATGTTAATATTGACAACTTAATTGTGAAAGATACTAAATTGTCACAATTACTATTGTATTAGTGACAAAAAAATAAATCATCACAGTTAAAATTAATTGTCTTGTCATAAAAAAACCTTTTATTTGTGATGAAACAATAGTTAGTCACAACAAAATTGTTACTAAATGTCTTAACTCTTGTAGTGACTATTGCATTTTTTCCTTTGGACTGTGCATTTTGGTGCCTTAGCTCGGACTGTTGCTGCGTTGTTTAATCTTTTGGTTGTCCCTAGCATGCGCTATGTCATTTTGGCGTGCGTTGTTTTGTTGTTGGTTATTTTCCACGTCTGCATGTTGAGCCGTTTTGCTTCAACGTATGATTGCATGACACGTAAATGTACATTACTTGCATGTTGGCCTAACAATCGCGTTTGAGTCATTCTAACTAATGCATCATTGCTTCATTTTACTCCCATTTGCTATAGCATTTCATGCTGTCTATTTCTCCAACTGTTTTATTTATAGACCATTAAATTCAAGTAGTTGCATGGCAACATGCACACCTATTCACAATTTTGATTAGCAATATGCACACCCATTCGCAACTTGGATTTTTCTTCTTGGAGTTTCCATCTTTCTTATCTTTAAATTTTCTTCTTCTCACTCCATGAAGACAAATGAAAATCAATCTTTAAAAAATGATCCAAATGTCGTGCTTTCGACTCACTTTAATTTCTTTGCTTTTGAATTGTGCCTAAAATCACGTATGAGTCAAAAGTGAATATCTTGAGCAATTTTATGTCATTAATCACTAAGTGTTATGGAATAATTTCATAATCAATTAAGCACTTGTCAATACCATGCAATTGAGATGCCTAGAGGCCTTAGGTGAACTATAATGGTTTTGTTAGAAAATTAGTTGAGTTGTAGTTTACCTCATCCTCTAATGTGTTTTCTGAGTTACAACTTGGAAGATTCTCTATGAAACCTCCAAAATCCATAGAGAAAATTATATGATAACTTTATACATTATGATTTATGGTCAAATCCAGTTTGATAGGTGGGGGATTCTTTATGTAGACGATCTAATTGATATGTGATTTTTTAATAGCATAATTATGCGTTAGTTTTTATACCAAAAGGATAATGAGTTGCCATTTTAAATTATTTGTTTGAGCTTGTTTGGATGATCAGTCTTACTTTAAGTGTGAGTTGCCATTTGGAATTATGTGTTTGAGCTTATTTGGATTAATAGTCTTACTTTAAGTAATCTTTTTTAGGTCTAAGATTAAGAGCCTTCAAGGTGGATTTTCCAAAAGATTTTTTTGCAAAGATATTATGTGTGTATCCTTTTAACCAATTTCAATTCCTTCTTTGTGAAAATCTCTCAAATAAGCTTGAATAATAATATAAGGTTGTTTTTTATTATTAAGTTAATCCCCAACCCTTAGTTTATGCAATAAGGTACATAATTCTTTGATTTAGGTTTTGATTTTAATAGTTATGGCTGTCGTCTATTAAGAGGAAATTATTCATAACTTTCTCTATTAAGCTTTAGAGGTGTAAGAGGGGATTAATAAATGGCTAGGTAAGTAGTTTTATAACTTAACTACATGGTGATTGGTGGGATGATCAAGTATTTAAGAGCTTAGTTAAAATCTTGATAAGTTGTCTAAGGTATTGGTAAGTTCAAAATGGCTTACTAAGAAGAAGATTGAAGAATAAATTTTGTTTCCCTTCAATTTTGAAATGAATTCTAGGTCTAAAAGGTATGAAAAGGGGATATCAATTGATTGTGTATCATAATAAGATAGAAAAAGCAGATCATTTATAAATTCTAGGTTGAAGAGCTAAAGTCTTTAACATTTGTAAAAATAAATGAAGGATTACCCTATCTAACTCATTTAGCTCCTTTAAATGGAACAGTGCGTTCTCTATTGATAAGGAGAACAAATGAGATAGTGGCAGTACAACTTTTGATCCATTTGACAAAAGACTTAATGTAACTGAAAGCATTTAGATCTTCTAAGATGAACCTTTATTTGAGAATATTGAAAGAGCCTTTCTAAAGCCCCCCTTCAATATGAATCTCTTATAACCTAAGTATATTATCAACTCAAATTATTTCATAACCCAAGAGGAGATTATGACTTATATATCTTCCCAAAATAAAAGAATTTAGAGCTTACAAATGATCTTGTAGAGGATATTGCAACAGAAGATAGGATGATAATCATCAAATGTGGAAAGATTGGGTAGCTTTGATATTAGGATTATGTTTTTATTCTTGAAAGCTATGTGGAAAGATTGGGTAGCCTTGATATTAGGGTAATGTTTTTATTCTTGAAAGTTTTAATAAGTTTTCCCATTTGAAAAAAGATTATGAAAATGATTTATGATACAATCTTTGATAACTTTCTGGGATTTCTAGAAACACTTTATATTTAATCCATCTAGACCTAATGTTTTAATTAGTTGAAGCTTAGAAAGTGTTGATTTTATGTCATCAAGTGAAAATAGGGAGATAAATATGTCATTATAAGCTTCGGAAATTTGATGAGGTTAAAGAGATGTCCAATTGATTAACAGACATAAATGGGATCCAACTATGTTAACAAATTGTTAAAATGAAAAAATGTAAGATTGTTTATGTCTTCTTGGTGTAGAGGATATTTCTAGAGTTATAATTGATTACTTTGATGGTATTTGTGTTCCTTCTATTTAGCATAATGTTATAAAAGTACCTAGTGTTAGCGTATCATCATTAAACCAATTTGATCTTTCCTTTTATTTTATTAACACATATTGATTATGAAAGGCATTGAGATAGAATGAGAGTTTGAAATTTTCTTGGATGATCAAGGTGGCATCATTAAGATATCTCTCAAGTTCCTTTTGATATGCTTTTCTAGACCATTTCTAGTTGCTTTAATAAATTAGTTTTGCCCTCCCTTTTTTCTTTAGAGTTTTAATCTTGTGTTTTTTATTAGTTTCACTTTTAGAAAAATTGAAATGAGGAGATATCTACAATGATCTTGTTCTAGTTATTCCTTAATATGTCTTCAAATTTCTTAAACATGGTAAGGTAGTTCGGAATCTGAAATGGGTCTTCTTTCTTTAAAGTGGGCTTTAAATGTTGACTAATACTATTAAATGGTTTTAGATCAATGACAACTTAAAGGTGAACTTGAGTTTTCAAATTACTAAAGTTAATTTAGGCTCATCAGTATCCTATCTAGCTTCTAATAGACGCAGTTTCTACTAACTTATTTGTTGATTTAAGAAAAGAAGTGTCTGGTGGAATAAAGGTCTAGTATATAGAGATTATAAAAGATTTCCCTATAATCCCCCATAACCATATTCCATCTACAATTATCTACACTTTTTTTAGGATGTTGCTAATAGTATTAGAATCTCTCATTAAAATTCAAGCTTCATTATAAGTGTTGTCTATAATGAAGAGATCTTTTCAAAGATTCCTCTTGGTAGATATATTTTTAGATGCATAAACAAAAGTGATATAAACTAGTTTTACTAAAAAAAATAACGTATGAGTTCGATGTAAATGTATTGGTGTAAAAAGAAACGTAGGAAGTTATTGCAGTGATTAGGATCCCATACAACTGAGAAGTGTCCATTGTAATTAAATCAGTGATTAGTGACAAAAGAAAGAGTATCTAAAGATTTTAGAGGAAGTTAACTTGATGGAAGGGAGTTTTATTCTGATTTTAAAAGGACCAACAACAATTTATTTTTTATTTGAGAGGAATACTCTAACTGATAATTATTTATGGGGCTATTCAAAACTCTAGTGTTCCATATAAGTATCAATAAGAAGGAGGTATATGGTTAAGAAAATGAACCTTCCTTCCCCTTTTTACCTATCCCCTTAAACTTCCTAGGTAACAAATTAGGGTTGGGAGAGGGATTCTCTAGGATAACCAAGGTCTTTGAGTCTATGGATCTTATGAAATCTCGAAGTTTATAAGAAGTGGTCAAGGGTTCAAAATCGTTTATTAAGGGGTTGATGTCGTTTGAGGTGGGTGGTCAGTAAGTGAGCTAGGCAAGTTAAAATTTTTCAATTGCTATATTTAGAGCCTCTATGGAAGAAGATGTAGGGCATAAAGATTCAGCCTCTGTTACTAAAGAGAAGGAATCTATAATTAGGTCTTCCTAGAAGGTGTTGATATTAAGTGACCATTTCGTCACAATAGCTTAAGCTGTTATGTGAAGCCAATTTAATTGGTTTTATATATTCACTAACACACCCCCTCAAGTAAAAGCCCTCAGGGCTTGAAACTTGCACAAGCCTACTCTACCTTGTGTTCTGAATTAATTAGGTAGGTAGTAGGATTTAAACACAAAACTAATTGGTCATAAAAGCTACTATATTAAGTGACCATTTTACCACAATAGTTTAAGTTGTTATGTGAGGCCAATTTAATTGGTTTTATATATTTACTAACAGTTAACAATGGTTCTTACCATTGGTTTCTAGATTTTTTAATTAATAGAGATATCTTATTTTCATTAAAACTTGATACTCACCATAGATAGGACGGGGTTACCTACCTCATTTGAACACCCTAAAAAACTCAAGAAAAGGTTTAATCATGTTGGTATCTATGTAGATTTTGCATATCCAATGCATTTCAAGGACATTATGGCTTCATTTCATAAAGCAAAGAGATAATGGAACTAGCTAAATGGCTAACGCACTTCATGCTACAACACCCAAGAATTATGTCATGTAAAGGACTTAGAAAGAAGTTACGTTAACATCAGGCTAACATCTTTTGAGGAACATCAACTTCCCTCTAACATGTTAACATGTTAACATCTTTTGTATTTTGCTATTTAACAACTCTTGTAAGTAAGGTTTTCAAAAGTGGTGATATAATGACATCTTCGTTTTAAAGAAGAAGGGGGTTGAAGCGAAGTTGCGGAGAAGGAACACCTTCTTTGGTAACTTTTGACCAAGTAAAGTGCGACTTTCAAGAGAGACTATAAGAGAAATTATAAAAGACAATTCCTTAAGAAAGAAGAAAGAGCAGGATCAACAGAAAAGTGAGAAGATAGGATCCATGGCCCAACTAATAGAAGAACAATGAACTATGAAGGCGGGAGGATAGCCACAACAATTAATTCCTTAAGAACACACCAGAGTATATGTTTAAAAGAACTCTTGATAACAGTTCTATTGCTTTTCTAACCTACTAATCCTCGAGTAGTAAGTAACAAGGTTATTAACTATACACATTCAAGTAAAGGAAATACGCATCGTCTCTCTCGTGTCCAAAAATTAAACTGGTGACCCAGCATACCAATGAATGGGCTGTGTTTCCAAGTTTCTCTTAGTTCGGCTGTAGGTTCATATTCTTTGTGATCTTTAATTTGGACCGAAGCAAAGTAACTAATCTCTGTACACCCTTTAGTCGTATTCCTGTCTTTTGGCCCATTTAGCTTCATGTTTCAGGGCAATTAAGCTTCTCTCAGGCTAATTCTTACGAATGGGATATTCCATTAACGTTATTAATAGGAAATATGAATAACCTCCAACGTAAAGCAAACTAGAATTTGGAATTTTCATGTGAGTCGGGCGGTGCCATAAGCTTGGCACTTTTGACTTCAGAAAACTACGAATCCACGGATGAAGGATATATCTATATATCCGTAATACTTGGAAAGGATTTCAAGTAATTAACTATTCAAGGGAATATCTTTGACTTATTAGCTTACACCCACCGACCCAGAATTGAAGTTTAAAATGTGTGGCAATTACTTAGTGAGAAAGAATCATTTAAATTACTTAAAATGTGTGGCAATTGCAAAGGAAATCATTTAAATTACTTAAAATACAGACTAATATTTTTCTTTGGGTTAGAATAAAGGAAAATCTCATACAGTAAGGAAACATGTTCACGATTTACAAAATATGAAGTTACTTTGTTCTTTCTTATTAAAATTGTATTTTTCGTTCTAATTTAATTATTTAATATCAAACATCATAAAATACTTCATATTTTTATTTTGTATGCTTGACCACACCAATTTGGGAAGTTCACTAATGGTTCTTTTAGAATATTAGTGAAGAACAAGCTTCCAAAGTTTCTTGGCATTTCTTGGTTTAGTTTCATTAGGGTTGTCCTAAAGTCTACGTCATATTTGTGTGCTCTGCAATTAAAGTCTTGAAATTGTGGAATATTTCTCGTTTGTTTGCTACTATACCTTAAGCATTAATTTGTAACTAAATCAAAGGTTTGTATCATAAAATTATCCTTACTTTAAGTTGGCAAGCAGCTTCCAATGAACTAGAACTCTTTGATATATTGTGATTCCTTTGATTCAGCTCCTATAGCCTAGATGATTGAACATGCTTTCTTCTTATCTATCAAGCTTAATGCTTAAGAAGTAGTATTTGTGCCAAATTAGTTAAATTGACTACAATTATAAAGTCAAGCTAACCTTTAGCTTATATTCATGTAAAACACGTGTGGATGTTCAAAAATAACAAAAAATTATTTTATGTTTTTCCTCAAAACCCTAAACCCCTTAAATATTCACCATCTTTCTCTTGGAAACTTAACAAAAGGGATTCTCCGATCTGACGTCCTGCCTAATTCAAACATCATCACTACCGATCCCTTCAATCCCTATTGTTGATACACCTTCCAATCCTTTGACGTAAATGTTCTCTTCACCAATCGCTAAGATGTGCATTTTTAACTAAAGCCCTCATCTTTGGTAGTTAGTGTTCTTTTTTGCTTCCCTAATTCACTTTTCTTTACTCTTCTTTTTTACATATTCATATAAAATAGAGTTTTATTGTAGATTCGTCTCACGAAAGATGTTTGACTATAAATTTATTTCCATTTTTGATTTATGAGGTATCTATGGTATACTTGTGTTTATTTTATTTTTTCTTCAATTTTGTTGGTTCAGTTTGTAGTTTGGCATTTTCTTGATAGAACTGTATTGATTTTGAGTGACAACTCAATGAAAATGCTCTTGAACTCCATAGTCGAGGGTTTGCTACTCCAAATAGTAAAGTTATTAAAGTCCGTAAAAGTCAAGGTGAGAACTTCTGCTATTATTTCTACTCTTCTTATTGACTCCTATTATGGATTCTTACAAAACTCAAAATGACCCTTAATGTAACAAAATTTGTAAACTTGGGAACTTATGTTAAACTATTGATATTTAAGATTAGAAAATGGCAAGAATTCTTACAACTGATGATCTTTGTGTTAGCCCTAGTTACATTGAATATACAAGAAGATTCTATAGAAACTTGAGCACAGAGAATGTCATTTACTGTTGCCGTTTGCAAAACAAAAATTTTGTAACATGCAAACTTTAAAAACCATACCTCATTGTTTAGTATACTATACAACATTATTAACCAAAATCAATATAAAGACTTGAAATTTACATCTTAGGTAATGGTTGTAAGAATTGTCCAACTAGCAATATTCTAGAGGTACTGGCTCATATATTACAGTGGCAGTGTATAGAGAAAGCCAAGATTGTGGCTTGCCAAATTCTATGATGAGTTTATTCAATCTTCCACCTCGTGGAATTTCACTTTAGGCACAAGTACTACTTTTCTTCTAAACTCACAAAATTTTATGCAATTTCTATAAAGCAAAGAAAACAAAAATATCTCTTCACTTAAGTTTTTGCTTAAATGATTAGTAGGTAATTATAAAATGTCATGAACATTGAATTCCCATCTATAAAAAAGACTTTTAACTATGCAAAGATGTTTGTAACAAAAACTAATCCTTCATGGAGTTCTCCAAACTTATATCTGCTGTGTTCAATGTATACAATGGCCAAAATGTTCTGGATCTCCCAGTATTCCAACTACATAATCAGTACAACAACATGCTTTTTGCTTAACTTCCTATGCTTCTAGAATACACATTTCACTAATATTCCTCATTTTAGTGAAGCAAACCAAAAGTGATCAATCAATGGACTTTAACCAACTTAATATCATATATTAGCCAAGAGTTTGGTGGTATATTCTTCGTACCATCTCCTTCATTCCTGTAATTGCATCACAATACATTAATGTGTATGAACAATGGACTGACCCCCAGAAGAAAGAAATGAAGAGAAACTACATTTTCTGTATAAAGAGTTTAGAGGTAATGAATATCGTACCCTATCAATGGTGGAACAAGAAGTTGTCTTTTTTCACCAAGTCACATGCATAAAAATCATACAGGAAAACCAACACATAAATAGTATCTTTCCCCTATAGTAACCAATAGTAAGAATTATTACAAAAAATAGCAATAAGGACTGCAATGGTTGATACCGTTAATGTCAACATTCCATATATTTGAAACTTCACTCCCTCCTGAAGGAAAGAATGCATGCAAGCCAAATGAGCATCAAAGGAGGATATTTATGGATATTCTCATATTTTCTAAATCAAGATCTCATTTAGCAGATTTTACCTATGCGAAATTTTAAGGGAGTTCCATCAATATTTGAGTTGAAAACCTCTCCACAATTCAATTTTCTAATATAATGAATGCTTACTTGAAAGCAGATGGAAGTTAATTTAGCCAACAAACATTGGATGAAAATTGTCAAGAAGAATTATAAACATCAATGCTAATCAATACTTCGGCATAGAGGCTAGCTTGATTAAAGACTAAGTTGAGCAATGGAACTATAGCTATCCAACTATAACCATTAAGGTGTAAATATGTTTCAGCTTTATTTACCTCATTTACAAGGAAAGGAACTAATGGTTTCTTGGAAATATGATAATCACAAATATTTTTTCAAAGCAAACACATTCAAGTTAGTATGAAAGTCCCAAAGAAATTTAACAAGCTATCAAGGATATTTTTATCTAAGACAACAATTTAAATCTTAAGCCACAGTTCCGTGTTGGGAAGACATACAACACTTTATCATTACTTAGAGGACATTTTCATGGTGAAAGGAAACATCTTTAGTAAAAAATTGCTCATAACTCATCATAGTCCTCTCTAACTATGTGCTTTGCAAGCTCCTGGTACGGTTTGTCCCTCCTCTTCTCAACATTTTCCTTCTATTTTTGGAAATTTGGAGGAAACCTAAATGTGCATACAGCCTTGTTGTGCATGTTAAGGCAGAAGGCAATCTGTGAATTAAAGGCAATACATGGTTCATTTGTGGAATATATGTCCCTTGTCTCCTTAGATACCACTCATCTATGGTCCAACATGTTCACAAACAAACATTCTAAAATAGAACAACCTTAATATATTCAAACATTCAGAATATTAATGCAACAAAAATAAACAATGTCAACATCCAGAAAGCAACTCTAAGCCTACAATTTAAGAAAAGAGAAAAAGGTCAATGCCAAGAAGCAAATGTATGCCTCCAAGAATTTTTTTAAGTTCAAGTATTGAAGAACAATTTTGGCATAGAAATTTAGCATTAAAAAAAAGATTTTCAATACAGTTCATAAGTATTTATACATTTAACACCTTATTCCTGTGAATGGGTCTTGATCACCATATAGATACACTATAACTTCATAAGCATACGAATGTTCCATACAAGAGACTATATTCTCTGATAGTTAAAAAGTGAAACTTGCCTAATGGTTTAAATGAGCTTCAAACCGTGGGGCCTTTGATCTCAACTTCTCTGGCCTAATCATATAAATTGTAATGTAGATAACTGTGAAACAACAGGTTATGAAGTGCTTCCTACACCAAAAATTTATTCTTATAATATAAGATTTCAACAATATTTCAAGAATAAAGTTTGTGACCAAAGAAGTGTTTAACCCAGCTCATTATGACTTAATGTTGCAATTCAGAGAAAAGCAAGGAGGTTATAGTTGATGAAATAATTTTAAAAATTAGATTAAAAATCGAGTACAACAAGCAAGATATCAAAACAAGCTCATCCTTCTCCACAAGGTTTAAATTCTTAGTAGCACATAATAGAAGAAATAAGTAAAAAGCCTTCCACTCAAATAAGAAAATTCTTCTACGTGAAAAAAGTTAAATTTAAAGGAATGTAGGAAATTCAACCTTTTAATCTTAACAAGATCCCCAGTGAGTTTATAGCAAAGAGAGTAACAGAAGTAGAGCCTTGATGCACGAACATCAACAGTTATCCTATTCACAGTTTTCAAAAGTTAAAATGAGGATCAACGAGAGGGATTAGAGTAATCGATAGTGATGATGCATGAAAAGGCAAGACGTTGGATCAAAAAACCCCTTTTGTTAAGTTTCTGAAAGAAAAAGGGTGAATGTTTGGGAATTTAGGGTTTTGAGTAAAAATACAAAACAAATTGACTTAACGGCTCGCGTGTGACACTATTAGTTCCATCCAAAATAGTCTATTATTGAACAAACTTGATAACGTTTAGAACTTAATTAAGCAGGTTAAAAAGTCTAGCCCTAAATTGATCAAACCCAAAAAAGTTTAGCCTAAATTGGGACGTTAAGACTAAAGCCTAAATCTAGTCCTAAAGAATTCAAGCCTATATAAATTATGTTATATCAGTTCATTAGCTAGACCCTTATTTTTTAATCCATACCACCACAATAGTCCTAGTTTCAAACACTTAAGCCTAGACACAAACTCAAAGATTTAAGTCCAAAAAAATTTGTTATATCTTTTAGCACCTATTATATGGTTGTGATTAGTTTATCTTTAGAAGCTTATAGATGATGATTAAATAGTCATATCCTTTACCTTAGCAAAGTATGGAATCAATAGTAGGCTCGCCTCTACGAATCATGCAACTTTCGTCGAACTTCAATTATGCAAGCCTTTTGGTAGTATATGAGAATATAGAACAACAAAAACTATTAGAAATTGGAAGCAACCCTTAAACATAGAGCTATACTAATAAAAACTCATGAAGTTTGTTCTGAACCACCCAAATCACACAATAAGTGAACCCTCTGCATTTCAAGGCTTGTCATATTAGACCAGCCAATTGAAGGAAGATGTACAAACAAAAAACAGCATGCCAACCTCACCTAACTTACACCATTGCAAATCAATTTCATATAACATGTCTTATGAGTAAGATTAGGAACACAGTTATGTTAACCTATATAACTCTTTTACTAGAGGAATAATCACAAAACGATTAAAAAAACTTTTCATTGTCATTATTGGAGGCTTATAATGGGAAGATATGTGTAAGTGATGTATGCTTAATGTACAAATGTTTTCAAAGGAAATTTCAATATTCTTATCTAAATTACTTTAATTTGATACTACAATTCATTCTATTTAATGTTTTAGGTAATTTTCAAGATATATTATTTTGAAAATTGATTTTAGTCAAAAATTAAGGAGTTTGGAACATGGAAATAAAGGGACCATACATCTTTCAGATATTGGTATGTCTCATACTCTATACCTTTTTTAATGTAGAAAGTCAACTCACACACGTGACCGAACTAATCTGCGAGCATACTGAGTCAATTATATTAAGTTATTAAAATTAAGTAATTTTAGAATATCGAATCCCATAGGGAACTATGTGACTATATCTATTAATTTTAGTTAAATAATAAAACTAAGTAAAACCAAATTAGATGAAAGATAATTATATTTTTAACTAACAAAAAAAGAACAAATAACTAACAGATAAATAAATTACTAAAAAATCTTAGGACTTTGAGGTTCACTTATCGGAAATTCCAATTATCATATGAACTTGATTATGTAAGTTGAAATAACAATTAATCTGAAGTATCTATGTATTCTTATAAAGCACATAGGCATATCTAATAGATAACTATAACCCTTTTATTCGTAATTCAACCCAATCAGATTCATTAAGCATAGTTAATCTATTTTGTTATCACTAAAGTCTAAGATATTTTCATTTTCTAACAATAAAGTGTATTTTCCTAGTTTGCAAATTCTACTTCACCTCTGGATTCTTAATGCAATCTATAAGATTGAATATATTATGGCTAAAACTCAACAATTAAGAGTAAAGAGAATAAATTCAACCAATTAAATCATTCAATCATTTATAAATAATTGAAGAATTTTTACAAGTTACATCCATAATTCTAAAGGGTTTCTAGCTAGCCGGTAAACTTAATGAAAACAAAATACAAATAAGTCAATCTCATTATAAAGGAAAGAATAAAAGAAGAGAATAGGAATAGTTGTCACAATCTCTTTCAATCTTTTTTTGAATCCTCCCCCCATGCTAAGAAAAAATTAAAAAACTATGAAAAGGAAGAACAAGTGTCTATCAAAACCTTGCCAAAAGTCCCTTAAGTAAAATTTAATACAAGTGTTTATAATTAGGGTTACAAAATTAGATCTATAGATCACTTCAACTTGAGAAATAGCTTGTCTTTGTAAGTTATGCCAAAGAATTGGAATTGAACTAACATTAACATTATGTCAGTTTTGTTCTGGGAATTTATCCCTCGCGAGTCAATATATAACCAACGTTTGACACTTAGCTGTAATTGGTTCCAGTTTTCTTCCGTATCTTCTTGTGTAAAACCATGACAAGTACCATATAGGTCTTATCTTGCACTTTGGTGCCGATCTAGTTCTCTTCTCAACCACTTTCAGCTTTACGGAATATAGGCACCTATCTCCATAAATGTACAGTGTCAATTATGTCTTATTCTGCCAGCTTCTCCAATTCTCAACATCTTCAAGTTAAAATTGACCTCCCATATCTTCTATAAAGTTTTTGTCCATCTTCCTATCTTCCAAATAACTTTGAAGTCTCCTGGATTAGAAAACTCTGGAAAAGTTATGCTAAAATTCATATTAATCTCTGAAAATTATCCATTTGCTTCTAATTCCCATTAATAACTATCCACAACCACACCAAATCGTCAAAGATGAAGCTTAAAACCGGCCAATGTTGTCGGATCAAAAATGGGTAAGAAAACCAGGAAACTTCCAGGAAGTTTCATGGCCCTGGAAAAGCCAATCTTCTTTGTCAAGTCTTTTATCTTCTTCTCTCTTTTCATCCTGATCTGCAATGAGCAAAAATTTCTCCCGCCTATCAGCCACTCATCAATTAGTCTATGCATGCAACTATTATTATATAAGAGACTGGAGATCGATTGGGTCAGTTGAGATGATACTAACTTTAACTGCCCATTCTTCTAGTTGGACCTGAAATGTTATCATGTCTCAATGGATGTGCATATATACTTGCCACCCAGGCATGGCTCGTCAAATATTTTTTTATTTCTCCATCGACTTTGGCTGTACTTGGGTTGAATATACTGGGTTATTGATTGTTGTTCACGTGGAGTCGTGGGCATAGTTGCGTAAAGACTCAAACACGTATTAAACAGATTATATTGTTTCTACCATTTTTTTAATTGATCCAGAACAATCTTCTTATCTCTTGGTAAATTTAAGGATTAGATTTAAAACAGTTAAATAGTATATGACTAACTTATGATTATCTATTAATCCATTCATCTTCTAATATCCATTGTAAATAACAAATCTAAATCGTTTCATGTTTGGATTTGTGTGTGCTTGAAGAACACAAAGTTTATTGTGGTGATGTGATACATATTCATGCACTTTCTTCTCTTAAAACAATTTAAGCCCTTCCAAACACCTCGATGAACCCAGCGATTGTTTCCACCTCACAGTTCATCCTCCTAGACCTACAATATATACACTTATCTTTCACTTGTTCAGACCTCCTTAATCCTGGTTTACCAAGAACTAGCTGAACGGTTCTAATATGACCAGAATGCCAATTCGTAGATGCTGGTGATCAGAAGTTAAAATTATAAAAATAGAAGGATAAAATAAGAGAAATGGTTCTGTGTACCTTTTTATTGAGTTAGTGATTAATATATATAGAATCAAGAAGACAAAAGAAAAATGACACAAGAAAATGCAATTTTGTTAACAGAAAAACCTTCTAACAAATGATTCATATTTTATATGTACGAAAATATACATATATATGTATACTTTTTTTTTATAAAAATGTCAATTTTATTATAATAACCAAAGATGTGGCATGGCATATCACATCAAACAGTAAAAATGATTACCCAACAAAACAGTAAAACCCATAAATATGATGAAGTTTTTGACTGGGTACACGAAACTTCTGCTGCAATTTACGCGTGTATGCATGTGTATTCTTCTAGTAAATTATTAGGTGACTTTCGCAATAAGGACCCTCCACAAGTATTAACGAGTAGGGTTTGCACACATTACATTCGGATAGTCAACAGGAATCTTTCATGTGTGATGCCCACCAGGCCAAATTAGTCACAATTAGATTGAACAAACAAATAATAAAATTCCCATTTGTACACTTGCATTCCCTGCCTCGTGACCGACGAAAACAAATATTCATATATAGCGTCACGTGACGATGCAAATGGCCATCAAATAATTTGGTGATTGAATCTGCTTACTCACATAATTGCAAAAGTCTCTATACTTCTTATAGTAAGAGCCAAATAGATTATAACAGTGTTGTACTAGCTGATGTAAAGAACTTGTATTGTCTTTTCCGCGTATTAATGCTGTCCAGTGTATGCTATGTTTATAGCACCAGTGAGATAAGATGAATCAATTTTATCTAAACGAAATGACAGCATAAAATAAAAGATTACAACAAAATGAATATTTAAATGTGAATAATATGAAATGATATAGTTGTTGAGATGTTATCAGCCCCTTCAAGCTCACGGTAGCAGGAAATTGTGAGTTTGTCTTGAAGTCGGTGAAAAGCTGAAAAGGAAAGAGCTTTAGACATAATATCAACAATCAGAACAGAGGACAAAATGTGTCAAATGAATAGAGCTTTGTTGGCGACGAGGTCACCAACAAAATGAATATCAATTTTAGTGTGCTTGGTACAAGCATAAGGAATTGAATCTCAGGCCAAAAATGCAGCACCAAAATTATCACACTAAAAGGTAGGAAATGATAGTAAAACCTAGTTCACCAAGAGGAGTAGTAATCCAACATAATTCTGTAAAGGCAAGAGCAATGTTGTCATACTCAACTTCACTACTGGATTGAACAACAAAGGGTTGCTTATTGGTGCTCCAGGAAATGAGATTAGGGTCAAAAAAGATACAATAATCAGATGTAAAACGTCAATAATCAATACAACCAACCTAGTCAATATCACAATAGTCTTGTAAAGAAAAATAGAGAGATTTGGTGAAATGAATGCCATGAGAGGGTGTGGAGCAGAGGTATTATAAAATCTGCATTATCGTAGAACAAAGAATGTAAATGAGACACTATAAAAGTTAGGATACCTTATTGAAAACAAATTGAATATCAGGATGGGTGAGACAGAGATATTAAAATATACCAATAGTGCTACGATATTTAGTAAGATCAAAATGCGGAACACCATGATTTTTTGACAAAGAAAGAGATGGAGTGATGGGTTTGTGAACTGGTTTAGATTTATCAAAGTTAGTTCGAAGAAGAAGATCGTTGGTGTATTATGTTTAGTTGAGAAGAATGCCCTAATAGGTAGTGTGAGCTTCAATACTAAGAAAGTGATGGAGTGGACCTAAGTTTTTTTATGGAAAATGTAGAGTTGAGAACATGGATAAATGTTGTGATAAAGGAGGGTGAAGAACCGGTGACTAAGATATCATCCATATAAATTAAAAGAAAGGTTATGTGAGAGTTGGTTTTATAAATAAAGAAAAAGGTATCCGACTTTGAGGGTTTAAAATGATGATAAGGAATTCTTTACTTAGGCGACAAAATCAAGCTCGAGGGGCTTGATTGAGACCATATGAGGCTCAAACAGAGGGTTGCTTCTTGGTGCTCCAGGAAATGAGATTAGGGTCAAGAAAGATACAATAAGCAGATGTAAAACGTCAATCATCAATACAACCAACCTAGTCAACATCACAATAGTCTTGTAAAGAAAAGAGGAGAGATTTGGTGAAATAAATGTCATGAGAGGGTGTGGAGCAGAGATATTATAAAATCCGCATTATCGTAGAACAAAGAATGTAAATGAGACACT
>JAOSBN010000009.1:4013069-4034892 GCA_027563595.1 Erythroxylum suave
ACCAATCCGTCACTGTAGTATTAAGAATAACGGTCAAACGTGCATTCAAAGGCTCACCTTCACTAATTTAAAATGATTAAGGATGATAATGAAGTAGCGTTTGAGGCCCAATCGGGCAGTGGCACTCGAGCTTAAGCTTAACCTTGAGCCTTATCAACCTTTGGTAGGCTGAAGCTTGATTCGGTCTCAATTTTTTATTTTTAAAAAATTAAATATGAAAATTGCATTATTTTGCTTACAATTTTTAGGCTATTCAAATCCGAGCTCATCCAAAAATTAAAAAAAAAAAATCAAACTCAGACTCAAGCCTGAAACGTGAAAACCTGGAGCCTAATCAAATCAAGCTAAACCTATTAACTCTGGACTATGTCGAATTTGGGCTCACGTTCCATGGCTAAAAAAATGTCATGTGAAGCAGGTGAAAGTTGAAACAAGGGCGTTAGGAGGGAAATTCAATATGGTGGAAAAAGGGGAGTAATGGACCAGAAAAAGGTCTAAAGAGAAAGATGGTCGTTGAAAGTGCATAGGAGGGAATTTTCTTGGTTCTGGCTATTCCATGCGCCGCTCACTAATTCTTGCATTTCCATATTTTTTTAGGTCGTCGAATATAGGCCCTTGGATGTGCATTAGCAGGATGGAAAGAGTCATTATAGTAGAGGTCATCTGTTACAATCGATGTGGCAACGTCCAATTGTTCCATTATGATAAGACACATGTTACAATCTATTATCGTCCATAAGAAGCACAAACGAACATGAGCCTTGATTTTGGTGAAATTGGAATACTCAGTTCGATATGTTTTCTCACAGAAGCAAAAGTCTCTCAATTCATGCCTACATGAAATGCCCGGTGGACAAGTAGCGTGAGTCTTACTTCAAATACAAAAAAAGAAAATGATTTCCCTTACTTTCGCCTAGTATTTTGATTGTTGCTAGTTGGTTTACATGTTTATTTTAAAGGCCAAAACCATACTTCACTAGAAACAAATAAAGGCATGCCAATTTTTGGGGGATCAATCAAGCATGCTCAATATAGGATAACTCTAATGAATTACTCGAGAGGTGCATACTTCTCAATTGAAACAAAATTCAAGAGTTTAGTGGTTTAAAGATGGAAATAGGAATATAAGTTACTTCAATAGAATCATCTTATCAACGAGGAACACTAATTAACAAGATCACATCATTTCTTAGAGAGGATGGTCAAAGGGTTAAAAAGAACAAGGAGATGTAACCTGTGGCTTATAACTACTTACAGAACATTCTAGGCAGACAAACTAACATCTATTCATTTATACAGGTACCAAAATCATTTATTTCTAAGCCTTTCCTAATATTTATATATTAGGAATTCACTTTTTGATCTTATCAAAAAAAGGCCTCAATACTTGATGGATCAAATTCCTTTTTCTTTTTTCAGAATTCATAAAACTAAATTAGAACTCATGTTACTAATTCCATCCTATAATTTTTTGACATCAGAAAATGTTAAGACAATTAAACAAGACTTCCACTAGCCTAATCTAACATCATTAAAGGATTACATGCCAAGCTCATGTTATAACCATATACAAGATCATTTTCAATTCCTAGCTCCCTTCTTCTCCCACGTCCTGCAACCTGATTTCGTCTTGCTTGCTCCCTTCGGGCTGATTGTTTAATGCACAACATAATTTCTTGGGAATTGAGTAGAATTTGAAAGAATTTTGGAAGTTTGAAATTTTTAGAGAGATATGAGAGCGTTTGTAGGCTTAAAGCCTAGAGAGATAAAGTGAAAGTGAAAGTGAATGAAGAAATGAAGTTAAAACTGAATATATAGGTGATAAAAAGGGTAAAATGGTAAATTTTCTTTAAAAATGCATGCTCCCCTTTTTTCTGTACAGTCACATGCCACGGTCGTGGCCTGTGGCTTTTTACCAACATTATTTCCCTTTTCTTCTTTTTCTAATCTTTTCAATTTCACTTCTTAATTCTTTACACCTCTCTTTTCATGCTTGATCAATCCACGTTATTTCGAAATCCTATTACTTCTCAATTTTATTCGAAAACAAAAATAACCTTAACTACGAAATTCAAACGTTCTAACAAAAAACAATCAAAGATAATAATTTTCCATAGGTTGCCTCCCATACAATACTTCGTTTAACATCGATAGCTCGATGCTCTTTTAAGCTCATGGTGGTTCGAATATAGGCTGCAATGGTATTGTCGTCATTAATCTCAAGGTTTGCACTTTAGCTACCATGCTATAGTTCCCACCTTCGTTATAATTATCTTTTCCTTGCCTTCTTCTTCACGGGCGCTTCTTTCAGAAAGCATTCCCAAGATCTTCGATATCATCCCATTCTCCTTGGGGTTCAGGTTTCTTGATGTCCACTGGAGGTGAAGGAGATCTATAGTCTCTCTCAGACACTTGGAAGGTTATTTGCTCTTTTCCCACCCTAAGAGTTAATTCGCCCCCGTCAATGTCAATGACTAAACATGGAGTGGCCAAGAGCGGTCATCTAAGAACTATGAGGGTGTCCAAATCTTCGCTAATATCCAATATGTAGAAATGTGTGGGAAAGGTATACTTATCAACTTGTACTTTATAATCCTTCGATTTATGCATTGTTCTATTGGTTGTCTTTACCAGAAACTTAGTAGGACTAACTCCCATAACCCTAACTTCAAACTGAATGTGTAGGGCATCATGTTTATACTCATGTCCAAATTCACAAATGCCTTATCTATAATGATTTTATTGATATTATAGGGTAGGAAAAAGTCCACTGGGTCCTCCTTCTTCTATGTGATGTTGGGATCTTTTTCTGGTACTTGCTCCTTAACCCTCTTTTTGACGGATTCCTTTAATTTGAGCTCTACCTATAATTATTCCATCACTTCCTCGACCTTATTTTGTTGAATTTCTTGTAAATTGCTTACTGTCCTCCCTGCATATAACTCTAGCTACTGCACAATAGGGAATAGAAATACACATCAAGTTACCTTAAGTGACTCGATCACTACTTACATGGAAGGTCTTCTTTACTTGCTTGACTTTCTCCTTCATCTTTTCTTTCCTTTACCTTTTCATGTTCCTTATCCTGGGTTTTACTGATAACCATGATATGTTCTTTTGGGTTAGACTCGGTGTTGCTTAGAAGAGTTCCAACATTCTGAGTAAACATTGCATCCGCTAATTAGCCCACTTGGACTTTTAGATTATGTATAGATGAGGTGTGGTTCTTCGTTATTTGCTCGAATTTGCTTTCAAGCCTCTTTATGCGCATCCTTCATGCATCTGATCTTATCCAAAATCTTGTCTAAATTCGATTCCATTGAGCTTGTTTTACTTTGTTGAAAGCTCGATTGTCTCTAAGGCTTGAACTATCCACCAGTGCTGTTCGACCAGGAGAAGTTAGGGTGATTCTTCCACCCAGGTTTGCAAGTGTTGGATTAGGGATTATTACCCCTCCTCATCCATATTGTGCTCCCATATAATTCACTTACTGCTGATTGTTGAGTTGTCACGTCAAGTTATCTATCTTTTCTTGTATCTTTGTCAACTGATCGATTGTGATGATTCCCTTTTTCTCTCTGAAAGTAGCCGGTTGCCTCCCCCACTCATTTGTTTATAAGCAGTTGTTGCTTGCCATCTCCTCTGTCAACTCCTCCACTTCATCAATAGTCTTTTGCATCAAGGATCCTCTAGAAGCTGCATCAATTGTGCCTCTTATTAGTGTGTTCACTCTATTATAGAAAGTCTACAACAGGAACTCCTTAGGTATGTTATACACACTTCATAGATTGATTTCCCATCACCATGTTGGAAATTAGTAATTTCTTTAATAATCTTGGTGGTCTTTGTCAACGAGAAATATTTGTCCAAAAAGGCACTAACCAGTTAGTCCCATGTCGCGATGTTAGCTGGGCTTAGAGAATGATACTAAGCCTTCGCTCTATCTTTAAGGTTAAAGGGAAACAGTTGGATTCGAAGTACATCTTCTGACATCTGATGGTACCGGAAAGTATCACAGATCTTGAGGAAATTTATGATGTGCACATTGGAGTCCTCATTAGCCAAGCCATAGAATTGCACATTCTGCTGATGCATGTTAAAGAGGGTTGGCTTAATCTCGAATGAGGCCACTTGAACAAGTAGCCTAGCTACTCCTTGGTTTGCAGTGTTGAAACCCAGCCCGATGAAGTCCATTAAGGTCCTCTGTTGCTGTCCTTGGTTAACTCCATAGTCCATATTTTGTGAAAACTCCTCGATCATTGTTGATTTTTTGATTTCTTCTTCTTCTTTTTCCTGAGCTTTCCTAAGGGTTCATTCAAATAATGTAATATCTAAGTCTAATGTCTCTACTACACGAATTGAACCTCTTGTGACTCTTGTGTTCATCAAGAGCACAATTTCTGAAATAAAAACAAAAGAATGAAAACAAAAACTAAAAACTAGTCTAAACACCTTAAACTATAGAACTAAACTATTGCCTCCCTAGCAATGGTGCCAAAAACTTGATCGCATGTTTACTTATGCTAAATTTTACTATTTATAACCTCGATAATATCACAAGCATATGGGTCATTCACGTAGTACCTAAGGTATCAATCCCACGAGGAGGGGTAATCTAATCCTAAAATCTCAGGCAAATTTAAATTACAATAACTCAATCTAACACAACTAAAGCAGAAAATTAATAGATCAAACAATCAATTACGAGAATTAAATTTCATAAATATAAACAGGATAGTAGTTTGCAAAACCCAATCGAAAATCAACCTAGGAACTACTAATCAAGAGAGAGTGAAAGGGGGTTTACTCTCTCTTGATTATGAGATTATCGAATTACCGAGTCCAGACGATCCTAGGGTGGATTACTCTCTCATGAGTTATAATCTTTAACCCCAATATATAGTCCCTAATTTAAATTATGGAATTGTAATCTCTTAATTTACAATTTACCTAAAACCTAAATTAGTTTTGAAATTGTCTAAAAGCCTATTGAAAACCTATGCACGATCTCTCGCTAAATAAATTTAATAGTTTGCTTCAATTTTTTATCTATCAAACTACCTAACTTTCGTTAGTCCAATTTGATGATATTCACTTAGTTCACCCTCTCAATGTGCTACCGAATAATTAAGCATAGAAATTGAATCACAAATAACTTAATAAAAACACAATAAACCAAATTTCATTAATATCAGGACCAAAATCCCGAAGGTGAGTTTAGACAATATCCTCAACACTCAACAATCTATCATCTATGTCTATCTCAGATTCTATACAATTTTAATAACCAAATAAACCAGGACTAGCTTAGAATGGATGACAATGGAGGCAGCGACGGTGGGAAACCTCCTGTTCTGGGAAGTACTTCATGTCAAGCTTCTTCTCCGTGTCTCTCTTACTTCATCTCCTTCCTCAAATCTCTCAATAGTCTCTCTAGGGTTTCAAAATTGGCTAATGAAAAAAGCTTCCTCTTTTTATTCTTCGTGTTCTGTTTATACCTTGGCAGCCCTAAGGTTTATTCGGGGTCAAAACAGTCCAAAAAATCCCTTGAAATTTGACTTTTTCTTTTGTTTGCTTATCTACTCAATGTAGGCTGTGATTGTGCCCCTGCTTGCCACGATCGTGGACAGCATCTTAACTCTTTGTCACGATCACCCAAATGCCATGATAGTGGCCTGTGACAGAGTCTTTCTGTCACGATTGTGTCTCTTAGGGCACGATCGTGGTCTGGTTTCAAGTCTTTTTCACGATCGTGGCCTATTGTGCCACAATCACGACTTGTGGTCTTGCTCGGAAGTCTTTGAAACTCCTCCAATAGTCGATGTTGGCCTTAAAACACTAACAAACACATCAAGGTACCTCAAAAATATAACATTTAAGCATTAAGACTTATACTAACCTATAAAAACACTCAAACACATTAATTAACACAATCCTAGCCTAAATACACGCTAATGATTCAATTTATCACTTGATAAATAACAAATTAAACCCTAGAACATAATGCAAATCTCAACTATCAATACTTCTCTTATACTGATAAAGATGTGATTGAAGTATATGAAGATTATGAATCTTGTTATTTCCATGATGGGCTGATCTCTTTTTCTTAAAGATTAATGTAGCTATTTTAGTCAAATATGCATGAATGAGGGACTTTATTGTTGTCTTATGTTTGCTATACTTTCTGAACTAAATGGATGTAATAACATGACCAAACTTTGCATCATTTTGGTATTAAACGAAGGAATGAGAGAAAAAGATTAATATGGAATGAGAAACTATATACGCGTAGGTTAAAAATTAGAAATATATTAACCTGAGTGGTAATACTTAATTGGGTTTAATAATTAATTTGGATGATAAACTTGTCGAATATAAAAGTTAAATTTGTTTGTTATTTGAATTGATTTTAGAACCCAATTGGCAATTTTAGTAAGACAATTATCCATTCATTTCCCTTTAGTCATGCATAGGAGATTAAATTAGTGAAATTAATTCTCAAGAGTTTCCCACTTCGATTAATCTATCTATTTTTTCTCCCAGTTAATTCAATTTAATTTTCAGTTTAATTTTGTGATTTTCTTTAAAGCCTTTACTAAACAAATCGGGATAGAATGTTTAGTATTGCTTCTGTTTTTATTTTTATTCAAGATTAATTTGATTGGACCAATTTCACCTCCGTGGGAGACGACCTGGGTAATCAACTACAACTACCTCGTATACTTGCAAGTAGGATAGCCTAGGTATTTTTAGAACTTATTTTGGGCACAACAACATACTCTTATTATAGTATAAATTGATAATTCTAACTTTTCTATTTCTTCTTCTAAATTGTTTGGTCCAAGTTATGAGTCATCAGTTTGTTTTAACAAAAGAGTTGTTTATATTAATGGCCCTATGTAAGGCTCATCATAGTAGTAGGAAAGCTTTTTTTTGCCTTTATTTCCTCCATTTTCACCCTAATTAACCACTTTATGAAAGGTGTTCCTACAATATTATTTATAACACTCATTTGTTAGCTACTTGATTCTTCTTAATATTTAGTTTTACATCTTTCATTTCATAAGTTAGAATACTAGCAAAATCTCAAGTATGTTATAGCTCACGTGAAATGTATCATACAATGAGTAAGATAAAGAGAGCTCTTTTAATTGTAACAAAAAAATTTACAAATAAGTTGAGAAGATCCTTGATCATCGAATAACAGATAAAGTAAAAAAATAAAGGATTGAATTCTTTGTTTAATTAAAGAGTAAACATGTTCATGAAGATAATTATGGGAAATATGCTTTATTTTATGAGGATCCAATTAATCACTTATCTTCAATTTATTTCAACAAGAGTGAAAAATACACTTTATGGAAGTAATTGATTAATTATATTATATGGACATTCATGCCCTTATGTAATGCATATCATAATAATGCGAATGCCTTTTTTTGCCTTTGTTCCTCCATATTCACTTACTTAACCACTTCATAAAAGGCATAACTAGAGTGGTATTTGCAATACTTATTTATTGGCTACTTGATTCTTCTTTATATTTATATATATATAACTCAAATTACGAGCAAAATCTCATAATGTTATAGCTTACATGAAATGTATCATACAATAAGTAAGATAAAGGGAGCTTTTTTAATTGTAACAAAATAATTTGTCAAATAAGTTGAGAAGATCATTAATCATCAAACAATAGATAAAGTTTTAAAAAAAATAAAGGATTGAATTCTTTGTTCAATTGAAGAGCAAACATGTTCATGAAGTTAATTATGAGAAATATATTTTTTTAAGGATATAATTAACGATTATCTTTAGTCTATTTTAACAAGAGTGTCAGATACACTTTGTGGAAGTAATTCGTTAATTATATGATATGGGTAAGTTACCAACTAACAAGTTTTGTCAAAAACTAGCATAGTATATTTTCCCTTTATTGTAGGCTTCCAACGAGAGTCTCCTCCCTCTAACCCATCAACACCATTTTGACAGCCGTATCCCCCAACCCTAACATCCCCCTTCAACAACATTATCCCCTAAATTCTTGTAATAGATACCACCTCTGAGTTGACAACCAACCACTATAACCTTACCAACTATGAAACCAACAATCTTTAGAAAGATAAAGAAAATACCATAAGAAGCATACTAATTGCACCCTCCATAAAAGACAAAAAAACACTACAGAGTTTCCCTCTTTGAGGGTTATTGACATCATAATAATGGAGATTTAGAGGAAGATATTGTAAGAATTTCATATATATGGAAACTAAAGATTATGGAGGAGGGAATGATTTGGAGGAGAATAGAGATCCAAGAAAAGAATAAGGATAAAGGACTGGAGGCTGAGTAAATGGGAAGCATAAATGTAGAGGAAGGGGAAACAAATGAAGGCAATATCAACTAGGAATAAGACAAAAATAAGCTCAAAACTGCAGATAAACAAAGAGGATGGTGAATGCGACGGAGGAGGATCAAAATGAAGATGACAGTACACCATTATTAAAATAAGAAGGGTCCTCTAGGATTTAAAAAGTGAAAAAATTGTTAGATAAAGATCAAAATGCAGTAGACAAGACCCTTTAATAGACAAAGGAGAGACTTTAAAAACCAAACAACTTACTAGAAATGTCTCTAAAGCAAATAGGAAATTAAGGAGGAATAAGTCAGGTAAAAATTAATAACTATGAAGATGGTAGTATGGAATGTTAAAGGGCTTCATAGCCTAAATAAACAATTAGTAGTTGGGGAGTTGATCTCAAACAAAAAGGCTGATTTTGTTGGTTTACTTAAAACCAAAATAAAAAAGGGACAGATGGAAAATTGTCTATAGTTTCTAGGGGAAGACTAGAAGGTAATTTTAACCATGATAAACATGTAAGTGGGAGATATGTAGTAGGTGTTAATACTCAGAAAATAAAGTTGGTAAACTGGTCTAGTACATATTACTTGATAAGCTATGAAATGATGATTAAGAACTCTACTAGAAACATCACGAAAGGAATTGGTAAGGAGTAGCAATACAATCACTTCCCCCTGGTCAATAGTAGGGGATTTTAATTGCACACTTTATGCTAATGAGACTTCAGGAGGAAAAAACTAGGTAAATATGGAAAATGAATAAAAGTGTGATTTTGATTTTAATGATTCACCCGAGGACGATCAAAAGCTAAGTATGGGGGAATTTGATATGTGTTTATATGTTGATTCATTTGATATGTTACACTAAGTGATTAATGCTTAGGATACTCATTTTAGCTCATATTTGATCTTAGGTACATTTCAGAAGTCAAGGAAATAAAGTGACCCGAAATCATGTCCATTGAAGCCATCTTACTTATATTTGGTCTTATGTACAAACTGCATTTTGATCTCATGTCTTGTCCTTTATACTGTGTTTTTTTTTTCTTGCATTGTCGTTTTGCTTCTCTTCCTCTTTTTTTGTCTCCACATTACTATTTTACTGCTCCATTAAATTTGTTGTTACATGGAAAAAACAAGAAATTTTCATGCACAGTAGTCATAAGCTATGCTTAATCATCTTAATTTTCTTGTCTTTTAATTTTCTTCTTCTTGCTCCATAAAGATAAGTGAAAATTAATCTTCGAAAAATGACCCAAGTGCAGTGCTTTCAACTCACTCTAATTTCTTTGCTTCCAAATTGTATCTAAAATCATATAAGAATTAAAGTGAGCATCTCAAGCATTTTCGTATCACTAATCACTAAGTGTAAATGATTAAATGTATAAATAATTAAACACAAATCAGTTTGAGCAAAACATCAAATCAAGCTCAAAGATCCAAAACATTCACTTATTTCTCATATGTTCCAAGAATACATAATGACAACCAAAGATGAGTGACTTTCAAAAATGATAGCAAGAACTAAACATTTCGAGCTTTTACCCATGATCAATCAACATTCAATACCTTCATGAACTGAGCAATCTAATGGTAGACTCGGAAAATGTCTTTAACTAAAATATATTTATAGGTATACTCAACACCATTCATGATCATGACAATTCATAACTTTGCATATCATTTCATTTCTCTACTGCTAATGTTCACACGCAAAATCATGGATCAAAGGACTTTTCAAGGTTGTAATGTGGCCAAAGGTAAAGTAAGATATATTTGGGTCAAGTAGTATGAAAGCCATTAAGCTAGTGAAACAAGTCAACACTCATAAAAAATTAGGTACTGTCAGCTATGACAAATGCAACATTTATATTTCACAACCCAATTCGACTCTAACACACCAACCACATAAAGCATAGACCAATCCGAAGGAATCCTCATACAATTTAGGCTAATAATACATTAACCACAGAAGTGAACCTACCAAGCCAACATCTACCTCATATTCAACATAATCAAATAACACATTCATTACAACTCTAGGAAGATGCATTAATTATGAATAACTTTGCAAACTCATAGTCACTTCTTCTTTGATAAATTTATTTAAACAAAATTTTTGATTTTTTCTCTTTTTCTTTCTTTTTCTTTTTCTTTTCTTGTGCTTTTCTCTTTCCTTTCTTTCTTTTCCCTTTTGTAATCATTAAAAGAAACTACATTAACATGAGAATTCTAATGATAAGACATAACAAAAACATCCCAACCATTATAGTCAATCCACACATATATACACCGCCACAATTAGAATTTTGTACATCGACAAAATCGACAATCACAAATGTTCCACTAGCTTTATCCTTAGGTAGAACATTTGGTTAAGTATAAAGAATGTAATACAGTTGACACAAAAAGAAAGGTATAATGCTCAAAGGGGGTTAACAAAGGAAAATCATGTCAATAGGATAGGTTATTTGGCTAATGTAGTTTATGAAAAACAAAGAATGCCTAATCATATCCATGTTAATGCATGTGATAAAAATGTAGTCTCAAATAGAAGCTCAACGTAAAATTGGGATGTACGTGTTATGAAGGTCACACATTATCAAAAGACAATGAGACTAATATGCATGTTTTAATCTAATAAGGCTCAAAATCTCACCGATTTTGTCTACCAATAGTCACTATTCTTCTAAAGACAATGCACATTAACTAATCATAAGAGAAAAAGTACATGTCAAAGTTAATATGAATTTCTCTAGTCAATTCATTCTTTACTCATGATTAAATAATCCTAAAAGCAATAGAAAATGAGTAGATGTTTCTTTCTTTGTTTTATTCTTTCTCTCATTTTGATTGAAAACTTAAAAACAAGTAAGAAATAAACTAACGAAGAACACAGATACATATAAAAAGACATGAAAAAATGTAAATAAAAGAAATTTACTTCCTTTGGGTTGCCTCCCAAGAAGCGTCTTGGTTTAGGGTCGCTGGCTTGACTCCATGTTTTCCTCATGTGACAAAATTATGATCTTTTGGTATTACAGTTAGTGTTATTTCCATGAGAGGTTGTTCTGGATAGGGCCCCAGTTGATCATCATCCCCCGTCAGCTCCTTCCCTATCCTTATACTTTCAATCTTGACTAATTCCATACACTCTAGAAATATTTTGAATATCTCTTTGTCCTTTTCTTCTTCATTTAATTCCTCTAACCTGCTAGGTAAAGGTAAAGAGTCTGTCTCAACAATAATTATAAACTCAGTTTTTATCCCCAAGCTAAAAGATGTATCTTTTTCTTCTTCAAACTCCTCCTTAACTTCTTCGACATAAGCAATTCATTAAGGATTGACCTCAAAATTCTCAAAATGTTTCTATAAAAATGTCCATTGGGTACTCTTCGAGTTGATACTTTGTAAAGTTTCTACCAAAATGTCCATTGGGTACACCTCGAGTTGATACGGCCGCTCCTCTTCACTTTATAGTTCTAAATGATTGATATCTCCTCATTGAGGCAATGCATCTTCTTGGAATTGCAGAGCATCCAGTCGGATTTGCTGTACACCTTACTAAAATAGCTGTTGCATATTTTGTTGAAACTACTGCATATCCTGTTGAATTTGAAGAATTTTAGCAACCATAATATTAAGCATTTCTTTTAGAGATGTACCTGAGTCGTGTTCGCTTTCCAAATCTTGGGTGCTAGACTATATAGTTTTTGGAAATTGCCCTCCATCCTGCTGGATTTGTAGAGTATTTTACAGCAATTGCACAGTATTAACATTCACAATATTAATAAACTCTTCCAAAGATGGATCAAAGTTATGATAGGAAGCTTCTGGTCTGTATAAGAAATGTTATTTATCCTGCAAACTATCATGGAAGTAATTCTGATGATTATCATATCTATAAAAAAAGTTAGGTTGATCAGTCCAAACATTGTTATAGGATTGAGAATATGAGTTATAAAAAAAATTACCTCCATCTATATTGAATTTTTTTCACAAACACAAAACAAAAAAATGAAAAGATCACGAAATAAATGAAAAGAAATCAATTACAAACAAATCTATAAAAAAACACCAATTAAATCACAAACCAAAAACTAAAACACCACACTCCCCAATAACAACACCAAAATTGACCGATGCATCAGAACACTAGTTAAAATAAAATAACTAGGCTACTACTATAATAGTAATGAGTCGAGGTCAATGCTATAGAGAATGTGTATAAAGTTGTTGAATGGAATTAATCGGTGTTTAGGTTTAGGGGGTTTTAGATTTTCAAATTAAAAAAAGAAGCTAGACTAATAAAAACAAATTAAAGAAAACATACAAAAATGAGAAACGTGTCAAATATAAGAAGGGTTCGGTTCTAGGGTCAATATCGACCTAAACATGATCAAGCATATTCCATCATCCTAATGTCTTTACAACTCTCTTCGGACCATTAATCTGAGACTACTAAAATGCTCTATTAATCTCATTTTTCCCTCAAGCCATGTTTAATCAAAATACGATCGTTAATTAAACCTAACTACCAAATAACCTAAGATACGATCTCTAGATTCAATTTAGTAGCCACATTACGAGTTAGAAAATGATCAATAAAGGCAATAACCTCACAAGTTTAGGTTATCTAACCTAAGTTATGTTGTTCTTAACGACTAATGATCATTACGACATCAAAAACAATGATTACAGATTACATTCAATGTTTTAACAATAGGTTAGAAATAAAAAAATCAAAATAACGCATTAAGATCATTCATCCCAAACCCAATCAAATCAACACCAATAACACAACAATCCAAAAAGAATTACAACCTTAAAGTGATAAAAATAGCTTAACTGTGATTTGGCATTAATATTCCTGTCGAACCAGTCTTAGGAAGCTAGCCTTTTATCTCTATTTTTATGCTCCGAGCATGAGCCATCTTCTCCATGCTTCGTTGGTGAAAAATGTAGGAAAACTTGGCCTCCCCTTTTAGTTCCACACTACTCTCTCTTCTCTCATTATTCATGATTTAACAAATAAACTCTTTAATCCAAGCTACTGTAAACGCATCCTCTTTTTTTCTTCTCTGCTACCCAACCCTCTCTCTCACACTATTCTGTTGATGGGACTGATTAAGATTGGTGGCCATGCCACTGTTCACATGAAGAAACCCTTTTTTCGTGTTAAACGCAGTCCTTGTTTCCGTGTCTGCGTTACATAGACGTGGTCTGCGTGAAACGTAGATATCATCTACAAAAAATGCATACTATGGTTTGATCTTATGCCTTATCCTCTACATTGTGTTTTCTTCTTCTTACACTGTTGTTTTGTTTCTTTTCCTCTTTGTTGTCTCCACGCTACCGTTTTACTGCTCCATTAAATTTGTTGTTGCATGGCAAAAACATGAAATTTTCATGCATAGTAGCCATGAGCTATGGTTCAACATCTCAATTTGCTTATCTTTTAATTTTCTTCTTCTTGCTCCATAATGACATGTGAAAATTAATCTTAGGAAAACAACCCAAATGCAGTGCTTTCGACTCACTTTAATTTCTTTGCTTTCAAATTGTACCTAAAATCATATATGAATTAAAGTAAGTATCTTAAGCATTTTCATATCATTAATCGCTAAGTGTAAATGATTAAATATATCAACAATTAAACACATATCAACAACTACATATGGAGGATATACCCATAACATGGACTGCACCAAGGACAACAACTAAAGGACATTTTGTCCTCTTGTATTTTGAAAGAAACTTGTCCTATATCCCTTTTCAGACCTAGCTGCCTCACTTGTTAAAGAGTAGCTTTTGAATAAAGAAAAAGGGAAGTGTCATTTGTGGGGCTGAAGTGGAGAAGAGAAGAAGGGATAACTGAAACAAGGTGAAAACCGAAGGAGAGGGTAGTAGCTAGATCATCTTAACCTATTCCATTAAGCCATCTCTCCATTGATTTAAAGCTAGTTTTTATCATAAAGAGAGTGGAAAGGCTGCTGCATTTTGGACAATAAAATGACAAGTGTAAGGGCTGGAATGTTGAGAACCAAAGCTCCCATCTTTGTTAGAGAATGAAGAAAACGTGAGTGGAGACTACCTCATTTTAGTTTTAACGTAGCTGTTGAGAGAAAGGTATAACTAGGAGGGCTTAAGAAGGAACAAAAACTATAGCTACTAAAAAAAGAAAGGAGTTAGAAAAGAATGGAAAAAGGAGGGTGAGTAAGTGGAGAGTATGGGCTACTCACAAAACAAAGAAAGAAAGGAGCAGTTGGTCATCTTCAGTTGTGGATAGCAGCTATTCTCCTCCATTCTCTCTTCATTTTTCAACATAAATGGAGGCTGAAAAGGCTAATTGTTGGAGCTTGAAGATGGAGACGGAAGGCTAAGTTCTCGATGCTAGTTTAATGTTATATTGTTAATCTCATTTTGGATTGTTATGTTGTTTATGTTGATTGAATTGGATTTTGGTACGAATGATGTTAATATGTTATTCGGATTGTTCTATTATGAACTTATTGCTATAATGTTGATTGTGATCTGTAATTGTTACATTTGATGTTTTTAGTAGCATCTAATGATTGTTAATCTTTAGGAACAACATAACTTAGGTTAGATAACCAAAACGTGTGAGATTACTGACTATATTGATCATTTTCCAATTCGTAATGCAGCTTCCAAATTGAATCTAGAGATTGTCTCCTAGGTTATTCGATATTTAGGTTTAATTAACGATTGTATCTTAATTAAACACAACTAAGGGAAAATTGGGATTAGTAGAGCGTTCTATTAGTCTCAGATCAATAGTCCGAAGAGAGTTGTAAAGATATTAGGATGATGGAATACGCTTAATCGTGTTTAGGCCAAGATTGACCCTAAAACCAACCCTTACTTATATTCGACACTTTTCTCATTTTCAAATGCTTGTTTTAATTTGTTTTCAATAGTTTAATTCTACTTTAATTTCTAAATTGCTTAAAATACAACCACCATATATTTTCCTTACATCAATTAATTTGGTTACGAAAATTAACTGAACATTCCCTGTGGATTCGATCCCTACTCACCATAACTACAAATTTTAGTATGCAAAGTAAGGTAAATTAGCAGTGCACTCGACATGCAATGTCAATAACTCACTCAATGTAGGGTAAATCACTACTTAGGAGCAGCTAGCCTAAGCTTTCCTGGCTAAGTACTTCCCCTTAATTAAGACAACAAGAATCATCAAAGAGATCACAAACTTTCAACAAAGTGATAGGGAGTTGTTGTATGAAGTATAGGAGAGATTTAAGGAATTATAAAGGAGCTACCCCTACCACAACCTTTTGAGGGAGTTCCTTTTGCAAACATTATACAAGAGTGTGATTCAGAGTACAAGGGGAACCATTGAGGCAATTGTAGGAGGGACTTTTATGAGTTGATGTAGCTTATGACCTTTGGGAAGGGTTTGGCAAGCAACAGCTACATATGCTTAAATAAAAGGAGTAGACAAGGGTCCAGGGAGTAAAAAGGGATGATTCTAATTAAGTCAATAACAACCTTGTAAGCATAGATTGCCACCCTCACCAAGCAGTTGAGCAATATTCAAAGAGCTTTTTCATTCATAACCAAGGCCATGTAATTACAATATGAGTTATGTGGGTAGGACAACCATGGCATAACTGAATGCTTCTTGCTAAAAGCTATTGGTATAGAACAAGTAAATTACTTAGGTCTTTGGAGAGCAAAATGGACAAGTTGATGGACATATTGGGATCAAAATTCTGAAGACAAGAGGAAGGATAAAGAAGACAAAAAGAGAGTCAAAAGCGAATAGAGGCAAAGTTTGACCAGATTACGAAGAACCATGCTTCATCTACCCATAACTTAGAGGTACAGGTAGGTTAACTTGCTAATGATTTATCTTTTAGGATTGTAGAAAGCTTACCAAGCAACAGCAATGTCAATCCAAAGGAACAACTCAAGGTTATCACACTTAGGAGTTGCCAGCAATTGGAGGTGCCAAGTGTGTAAAAGGATAGCCAATAAAAGGAGAAGGTAGAAGAGAAAGAAGAAGAGAAGCCATATGTGCTACCACCATTCTACAAGCCTAAGATTCCATATCTGTAGAGGGTGAGACAACATCAAGTAGACACTCAATTCTCTAAATTCTTAGAGCAATTGAAGAAGCTTCTAATCAATTTGTATTTGGTCGAGGAATTGGAGTGTATGCCAAAGTATGCGAAGTTTCTCAAAGACATATTGATACACAAATGCACTTAGGAGGACAATCAGATGGTGACCTTAACGGAGAACTGTAGTTCGATCATCACAAGCACAATGCCTTCAAAACTACAAGATCCAGGGAGTTTTACTATTCTATGTGTTGTTGGTGATTTTGAATTTTCTAAATGCTTCTGTGATTTAGGCGCAAGTATTAACTTGATGCCTTTGTCTATTTTCAGGAAATTGGGGCTAGGAGATGTCAAACCAACATCTATGCTTACTTAACTTGCAGATTAATCCATCAAGAGGCCATTTGGTTAGTAGAAGATGTTCCGATAAAAGTGGATAAATTTATAATTCCTATTGATTTTGTTGTGTTAGATTTTAAAGAAGACAAAAATTCTCCATTGATTTTGGGTAGGCCCTTTATGAATACTGGTAGGGCATTAGTTGATGTACATGAAGGAAAAATGGTTTTGAGAATTGGTGATGAGTAGGTTGAATTCAATATCACTAAATCTTCAAAGAAGCTAGATGGAAATGCATGTATGAAGATTGATGTTGTGGATGTATGTGTGAAGGAAGTTGAAGAGGAGGTTGAGGAAGTTGTTGAAGTAAATAAGGATGAGAATGTGAGTGAAGAGGAATTGTATAAGGAGGGTGAGCAGGAGAAGTTAGAGAGAACGGATGCACCCACATCACCCTCCATTGTAAAGTCACCCACTGTAGAACTACAATCCTTACCTTCCCACCTGAGATACACATTTTTCAGTAAGGGCCACTCCTTACCCATCATCATTTCCAACCAATCAGTCAATGTTAATTATGTGGGACTATCAATGTGATGACCGACTTAGATGGCATAAATTAGATCGCTCATTAGCATGTTTAGTAAAAACAAACACAAGTCACATCTCAAAATAAGCTTATGGGAAATTTGATAAGATAATAGGTTTATATTGGTTAGATCATGAACATATTGATAAAAGATTTGGATCTTTAAAACAACAAATAAGAAATTTTGATGACCTGAATTTAGTGATATAAAAAAATAAATTAGACTAAATATAGGTAACAATGTAAAAAAAGAAAGATGTGACATTTTAAAATTTAATGTATTTTATATGTGCATATTAATGACCTAACAAGTTGTTTGGCGACTATTTGCAGATAAGCAAACTATTTGGGTAAAATCGATCCATGAAACACATCTCTGAATTAAAAGCTTTTGGCAACTGCTTATCTCCAGGGAGTACTTGATCGAGCTATTTGATGTGTGTGAGTTTTAGTAAATACCCTCGATAATCCACAAGCGCACGATTCGTTCACGTAGTACCTAAGGTGTCGAACCCACGAGGAGTGATAATCTAATCATAAAATCTAAGGCAAGAATAAATCTTAGAAATTCAAATATAATGAACTAAAACAAGAATTCAATTCAATTAATCAAAACAATTCAAGAAACAATCACAAAAATGTTAATAACTCAGTAATTGTAACACACACCCAAAAATCAACCTAAGAGAAGTACCGATTGCGAGAAAGGGAATTTGACCTATCCTTAACTCTAACCTGATTAATTATGAATTACTGGATTATTGGTTCTAGACAATCCCAGGGTAGGTCACTATTTCTCGAGTTATAACCATTAACCCTAAATTATAAACCCTAATCAGATTATGGAAATTGCATTCTTTCGATTAACAACCTAACAAAACCCTAATTAGATCTAAAGTTGTCTAATAAATGAATGGGAACCTATGCAAGATCTCTCTTCGTACAATTTCTGATTTGATTTAATTCTTGTTCTATTAAATCACCTGACTCTCATTAGCCCAATTTAATTATTTTTCATTTGATTCACCCTCTCAGTTTATTGCCGAATTATGCAATCACATAATTTAATCATAATAAATCCAATATACATAAAAACAATAAGTTTTTATTAATTTGAGAATAAAACTCCGAAGGTGAGTTTAGAACATCCTCAACATTTAGATCCTTTCATCAACTATTCACTCCAATTCTATAAAATGATAAAATTGAAATAAATAGGAAATACAATCAAATGGAGGATGGGAGGCAGCAACGTTGGGAAATCTCCTTATCCGAGAAGTATGTCGAATTAGCTTCTTCTCTTCTTCTCTTATCCTTCTTCTCTTTCTCAATCTCTCGAGGAATTCTCCTTAGGTTTTCTCAAAAGTGGCTGATGCAAAAGCTCTCTTCTACCTCTTGTCTTGTTCTTTAAAAATCCTTTGTGTTCTGAGTAGGTCTAGGGCTTTTTGGGGTCCAAAAGGTCCAAAAAATCTCTCAAAACTTAACGTTTTTAAGTGTCTACGAGTCTGCCCGATGTAGGCCACGATTGTGGGCCATGTCCTAGGTTTCTGTCATGATCGTGTTATATGGGCCATGATTGTGGGCCAACTTTGGTGCTTTTGTCACGATCATGGCCAATTATGCCCGAATGTCTCTGAAACTTCTCCGTTCTTCGATGTTGACCCTAAAATACTAACAAACACTTCAAGGTACCTTAAAAACGTAATATTTAAGCTCAAAGACTTGTAGTAACCTATAATAACACTTAAACACAAGTAATTAACAAACTAACACAATTCTAAGCTAAACACATACTAAACAATTAAATACATATCAAAATAAGCCCTAAAACATTATGCAATTTATACTTATCAACATCCCCACACTTAAATGTTTTCTTGTCCTTAAGCAAACAAAACAACAAATGCACAAAATCATAAAGCACACAATGTAATAATGAGACAATGACTTCATCTTTATGAAATAAATTTAACTTTAAACACAATCATTCAAGTTATTGCAAATCATTAACAAGCAAAATCTGCATCTAGGGGCTTTGGACTAAACATACACATTAATGAAAACCCAAATGTCAAGTTATTCATCCTTTTCAATTTTACACACACATTAATAATTCTTTGGTCATTCAAACTATGTAACTGCTCCTAAGTACATATTCATGAAAAGTCAAGCTAATTACAAGTTCGGTATGTTTTATTAGAAAACAATTTTCTTTAATATTTTGTAGACATAGACCTAGTCTTTTACTTATAGGCAAACATTGGTGATGAATGTCCATCCGGTTACTCGACTAAGTCATGTTTCTATTAAGCTGCTTGGTTGAAACGTCATTATAGACTTTTGACTCAGTGGCACACACTTGTGATATGTGTTGATCCGGTTATTCAGCTACATCATGTTCTCAACTGGCTACTAGCTCTATTCATAAACCCGAAGGCTAACATAATAGTATTTAAAATTAACCAACATTTTTTTTATTGCCTACCTTGTTGCTTTAGTTACTTGTTTTCATAAAAAAAATACTAACATAGCTACATTAGTCAAAAGACCTAAAATTATAAACGAATATCACAATTTAGACGGTGACAACTCACACTAAATCCTAATTAACTTGCATATTTAGCCAAAGAACCCAATTCACTAATTTTGTGAGCTAATAACTCTTCACAATTTAATAGACTATGTTCAAAATTAAATCAATTTCAATCAACCTAAGCCATTGACACATTCATACAATTCATAAAATGCAACATAACATACTATCGTACAATATGCAAAATTCACATTTAAAACAAAACACATAACCCTTCCCACACTTGAACAACACATTGTCCTCAATGTGAGAAGGAGGCAAACAAGCATAAGTGGAAAGAAGAAACATAAATTAAAATAAAACAAAAAGTAAATAAAGACTAAAGTCAAAAAGAAAACAGTTAGAACATAACCTCATGGTGATAGAGGCGAGGATGGTGTTGGAGGGGGTAGTTAGACCCCTTGAGCCTTAAAGTGACATTAGATATGACGTATATCCTAGCTTTGACGTCGTTGTGCTCGGGCCATCTCCTTCATTCTTCTAGAGTTCTCTCCAAGTGTATCTGTAAATACCTTGGTGTTCGTGGAGATTATATCGAGCGCTTTCTTCCAACCTAGTTATTCTATTTCTTCTTCCTTCTCGGACTCTTTACTAGTCGAATCCTCTTCTTGTTGTTGCTAAGCACTTGAACTCGCTTGACTGATCCTGATCTTGATATATGTCTTGGCACTAATATCCCCAAGTTCCATATTATGGGACTTCAAGATTTTAGCTTGTCACAGATGATGATGGTTCATAAATTTAGGACGATAGACTGTGAGTCCATTTCTCTCAACTCCATAGAAATCAACTATGGTTGAAACCAAGTAACCCATTCCTAAGTTATTGCTCCTCTTACGTCGAGTAACAATAATTGTGTTAAAGATGTGAGTGGCTGTGCAAATTGCGATGTTAGGGTTCATGCACCACAACATGAAAAGTTCCTTCGTTGAACACTTTTTGGTTTCTGTTTTTTCATAAACAATTTGACAAATTAATTTGTGCAGCAACAAGTGTCCGTGGCTCTTGATGATGGTATTGTGTGCATTCTTAGTGTCAAAATGGTCTGACCCAGTTAGTTCAGTCTAGTAGGGGTGACACCGAAATCATCATGTTAATCCACTACGGACGAATCAAGGAAACCACAAGTTTCATTAAAAGTATCATAATTAAGCTCATAAGGTTGTCCCTGCAACGTTAAACCATAATTCCCTATAGTTATTGGATTCAAATTGAAGAGATGTAAAGAATTCTATGGTAAGTTCTTCATAAAATGAGTACGGAAAATGAATAAATTATCCCCATTGAACTCTCTCTGTTAAATTTTTGACCTTTTCTCTTAATCTAGTCTATCTAAAGTCTCAAAATGAAAATACTTTAGAGCCATAATTTGCTTATTGCAAAGAAAATGAAAGCAGGTACTTTCCTTATCTAAGAAGATAAGGAAAGGTGCTCTGTAATCAACTGTGTTGGATCCCATTTTTAGGATGAATAAGACAAAAGAAAGGAAGAAGAGTCGTGGGTTTTAAGACAAATAAGAAGATAAGAATCGTGAGTTTGAAGGAAGAAAAGCGTGAGAGTCGTGGATAGCCTAGAAGAAGAGAAGAAGAAAACAAAGCAAAGAGAAGAAAGAAGAAAATAGCAAGGAAAAAGGAAGAAGGAAGAGTTTTAGCTAAATTTTTCTAGTGAGGTAAACGTTACTACTCTTTAGTTTTGATAAAAGAAAGAAGTAGAAAGAAGTAGGTTTGTGTGGAGAAAATGTTGAAGGAAGTGGAAAAACTAGGTTTTTGTTATATGATGAAGATGAGGAAAGAAAGAAGAAGAATAAGTGGTTTATGTTAGATCTTA
>JAOSBN010000009.1:4036449-4083662 GCA_027563595.1 Erythroxylum suave
ATGATATGCACCAGACGAAGTGCATATTGAAGCAATCGATATTCGTCTGAGAGAGACGAAGCAGAAAACCAGATGATGTGCACTAGACAAAGTGCATATAGCAGCAGACGATATGCCAAAAGACAGACGAAGTATCTAATGGCGGTCGGAATCAAAGCAGACGATATGCCAAAAGACAGACGAAGTGTCTAATGACCGTCGGAATCAAAGTAGACGATATGCCAAAAGACAGACGAAGTGTCTAATGGCAGTCGAAATCAAAGCAGACGAAACGCAAAGTAGACGAAACGTAAAGCAGACGAAACGCAAAGCAGACGAAGTGCAAAGCAGACGAAGTGCAAAGCAGACGAAGTGAAAAGCAGACGAAGTGCAAAGCAGACGAAGTGAAGTCAAGCAGACGAATTGCACTCAAAGCAGACGAAGTGCAATCAAAGCAGACGAAGTAAAGTCAACTTAAGACGATATGCATATAGACGATACGTTTTTACAGACGATAGGCGGTCAACTTAAGACGAAGCAAAGTCAACCACAGACGATAATTTTCAGACGATATGTGGTCAACTTAAGATGATAAAAAAGTCAACCACAGAAGATATTTCACAGACGATATGTGGTCAACTTGAGACGATAAAAAAGTCAACCACAGACGATATTTCACAGACAATATGTGGTCAACATAAGACGATAAAAAAAGTCAACCACAGATGATAATTTTCAGACGATATTTCATAGACGATAGACGAATGTAATGAGCAGACGATAACTTTTACTCCACCATCTATAACTCCCATACTAAATATTCTCAGAAAACTTCTTCAACACATTTTTCTTCATTAAGTCTCACACTTAGATTTTATTTCTAATTTTCTTCTACTCCATTTCATTCTAATTATTTGCTATAATAACAATTCTCAATTTATCCCACTACTATTCACTATACCCGAAATGTCAATGAGTGCATGTACAATTTCCACACTTAAGGACATTTTCAAAGTCAAAGTAAATAACCTCAACTTTGACTGACTATAACTTTTACTCCCGATATCAAAAAATATCAAACTTTATGGCGACAGAAAACTCTCAACAGGAGCTACAAGTTTCATGAAGATCACTTTCTCAAATTCAGCCTAAATCAAATAGTCAACTCTCTATGACTAAAAAGTCAAACTTTTCTTAATTCTTCAAATTTTTCTCACTTTTTCTCTTTATTTCTTGATTCTCAACTTCCATTTCAATCCACTAAGTCACTTTAACTTCCATAACTCTAAAAATCTATTCAACTCCCAAAATTATCAAAATCCATCGATTCTTTCCTCATCACTTTCCTATAAGTATAAATACATTTATACCTAAACATATACATAATAACACTCATTTCTTCTTACTCATTATTTCTAAATTCCACTTAAAATTGGGGTCTAACAGCTGCGGCCAACTCAGGGTTGCCGCAACCAACTTGAAAGATTTCATGCGAACTTTTCCTGGTTTGCCGCGGCGAACTTCCCAGCATAGAATATGCTTTGGTATTTTAATGATATCTTGACCTATAGTTATCTAATTCGGATGATTTTGATTTGGAGAAAACTAGAGACACAGGGCTACAAATTATCTGAAGAAATAAAATTATGAATCGGATTGTAAGAATTTCAATTTCTAGGTGGAAGTTGAATATAGGGCATTGTCTCAGAATAAAAGCAGTCTGAAAATATTTGGAGTATGAACAAAATTGAATTATTTTGGTGTCATTAGAAACTTATGAGATAGAATGAAAATTATTAAAAAGAAAAGTTTCCCAAATTACTTCATTTTCATTGTTTAAATGATCAGAAATAGTAGACCTGAAAGTCAGTGTTTGGGGAAAAATCTGAAATGATTCATTGGGTTATGAAATTAGATTCAAAGTATTTATTTGAGGTATAAACCCTAAGTACAAATTTTACTTAGGTGAGTTTGGATATAAGACTGATAATGCGACAAAAATAATGGAAAGATACCGGGATTGTCATTGAGCATGCATTGTACATATTCCACACACACATTGTGCATAAAGGAATATCTATAATTGTGCAATTATTAATATGTGTGCAATATATGTATTGCATAATTGTGATGTGTAGGATAAATGGACACATTCAGATGTTTCCAGGTCTTGGAAGCAATTGCTAATCTGGAGCGTACTGTGAGTAAACCTAGATGGTCTCATTTCATTGTTTGTTTTATGTGAATTTTGGTATTGATTAACTACTGAATGTCTGTATGAATGTGATCAATTGTGATAGTTTCCAGAAAGGATATCCGATGATTGTGATGCTCGGTTGAGATATTGAACTGTTTTTTGTATATGAATGAGATGAACTAAGTGTACATAATTTGATGATAAATGTGTTTTGAAGGAGCATTTGCATGTAAGTGAAAATGTGATTCTCAACTTAATGTTGAATGCCAGACTAAGGTCTGATGATATATGAACGTGATTGAATGGGATCATGCAAATGTGATTGATGCATTTAATTTCATGATTTCATGAAAGATAAAGGCAATTGTGATTGGAGTAGCCATTGAAAAAAGCTTAAAGGTTAGATTGTGAAAAAGAGCTTAAAGCTCAGAAACTGTGATAAGAGCCTTAGGCTCAGTTGTGAATGTATGCGGTATCTACTAAGGGGATATGGGTTAGATAAAAAGGCACTCTGTCACAACGAAAATAATAAATGAAAGTGAGTCTCATGTGCACTGCATATGCCTGATATGAATGATTATAATGGTTTGAATAATTTTTTAATGTGATATGTGTTGAATGTAAAATGTGAAATGATTGGATAAGTGTATGAGATCCAATGTCATTATTAAATAAATAATGTGAATTATGTGTTATGTGACCAGGTGAGCCATCGAGGATGGTCACTCACTGAGTTTACAAAAACTCACCCAAAATTTTACAATATTTTTCAGGCTCAGAAGAGTTACCCCGTTAGGCTAACGGGAGTATAGACACTGCTTTCAAGTAAGAGATAGAGGTCGGGATCAGTTCGCGTCTGCATTTGTATTTTCTTTATTTTGTATCAAATTGGGTCTTTTGTAATTATTGTAACTTGTGTATTCGAATATTTCTGTTTTGTAATAACTTTCCAAAATGGAAAGGGTTATAAATGAAATTGATTTTGGGTGCAATTCATATTTATGTGAATAAAAAAAAGCTTAGGATCGAAACGAGCCCGATTTGATTATTGATTTTTCCGTAAATGTGTGCATTGTTTTAAAAAAATATACTGAGATTTGACTGACTAAGTGCTCTAGCATGTCACCCTCGCGGGGCAAGTTCTCAGACATCACACAGGATGTCGGATACTAGTCTTGTGGGAGTGGGATGCTACATCGAGCATTCATTATGAACCATAATTAAAAGAATATTTGGCCTTTCGAAATTACAACTTTCAGACAATCATAATGTAAATAACCTTCAGGGTTGAAAACAATAAAAAAGTCTCAAAGAAAATAAGATAAGGGCTAATAATGGTGGTTATAAGCATAGAAAAAGGCTAAGCTTAAAATTGATTATTCTTAAGGGATAAGATACGGTAAGGTAATTATCAAAGAAATAAGCTTAAACAACTGTTGATTCTAATTACCTTTATCATTTCAATGCTTCTAATTTAACAAATATGATCTTAGTATGTATAATAAAAGCAAATTCTATAATCATTCAACTATACATGATAGCACATATGAAAGAATAAAAGAACTTAAAAATTTGAAAATTTTCCTCTTAGGCTTAAAAGCTCAGGAAAAATGGTTGGGTCTTATGTCTGTGAATAATATGCAATTTTCATTCGAATTGACTATCTCAATGACTACAAAAAATGACTTATAAAAGTAGGTTTATTCTAACTATCATCCTTTTACAAACTCAAATTAATATTCAATAATGAAATAAAGTATTTATGGACATATTTTAGCTAATTCAAGGTATCAACTAACAAAATTTATTAACCAAGATTATAACAAGATTAAGAAAATCATTGAAATTGTTAACCCTATTACCACACTTAAAGTTGTACATTGTCCTTAATGTACACAATATAAGCACATAGAATAAGTGAGAAAGTTGAGTTAGTACTTTCCTGAGTAAGACAATTTTCTAATTCTAATTTTAATATTTTATTTTAGGACTATCATCAAATATTAGATAATTGTATATCCTCACAAAATATAAAACAAAAGGAGATAAAACAATAAAATAAAATAAAAACAACAAAAATAATTAAGAAATGTCAAATAATATTAGCAAAAATATTTAGATAAAACAAAATAAAATAAAAAAGTCAAGCATCTCCCTTATTCTGTGACTCAAGTTGATCTAATAATGAAGCATCTTTATGTTGTTGATCTTGAACTGGTGTAGGAGCTGCTGAGGAAATAGCCTCACCAGATAGTGAAGGCTAGAAATTGATGACTTGATGGCTTGCAATTAATAACATTAGCTCTCCCATCCACCCAATTGTAGTCTCGAGTCTTCCTAGCTATACAACCGAAGTTTAAAGTCATCCTACCTACTCCAGAATCTCCACTAGATGTCATCAGAGAATCTTTTGAGTACCCAAAAGCTAAGCTACCCATATTTCCAATAGTGTTATCTTTAGCCAGTCCAGATGCGGTATCTTAGCCTTGGGAACTCTTGAACTATTCTTCACTGACACTGTACCTCCCTTTTTAGGTAGCAGTGGTTGCATTCATGGTAGCTACTGTAGTGTATATTTCTCCACTCTATCTTCATCCTTCACTGCTGGCTCATAGAGCTTTATAATAAGTTTGTATATGTCATCTATGGGTACTTGACGTTAGCTGACCGTACACACGTGTTGCATCACTGCGAGGTTTAACAATACCATAGTATCCATCTGTCACTTTGGTGGTAATCAATCAAATATCTCCAACCTTCGTGCAAGTTTGGTCACTTACAGTCTAACATAAATTATGTTGACCATTGTATCTTAGCTTTGACTCTTGATGAACTAGACAACTATATGCCCCAACTGAATTGGCATCCTTTCGTTCATACTTCATAAATAGTACTCAACTAGGTTCCCAAAAATCCCTAAGTGTCACCCCAACTGCTTATTGTGTGACTTAGGATACCATGAATGTATCTGACTATAGAATGTCACAGTGTGGACAACTTGGATTTTTTCAAGTCATAATCTTCCTCCATGCTAATCGTATGCCAGAAGTTTCGAGAAAGCAATCCATATATAGTGCAACATATTCTAACATCCTTAAATCTAAATAGTTCATCAGTAACATATCTCCCATCTGAAACTAGATAGTATTAGGATGATCCCCATGGTAACCACCTCATTTCGTGAAGAATATAAAGAGTAGCTCTAATGTAAGCTCCATAGGAGAGCTCCATGATCTTGAAGAGTCAGGACCATGCACTAACATTAACGAGGACTCGAACTTACTAAGATAAAGCAACTTGCTCTAACGCCTCCCAGTCGATGAATGATAAATAAATAATTTACTATACTTTTATGCCCATATTTGATGTATTTTTCTTGATATTTTTTACTTTTTCTGCATATTTGGTACTTAATGTGCTTAGGTAAAAAAAAAAAGAATTGAAAGTTCTAAAAGGAACGCATGACTGTGCATCACAATTGTACACTTTCTTGTGACAATGCACTTTCATTATATTTAAAGAATTCCAATTATTGTGCATCGACTAAAAAGCAAGAATTTCATATAAAAGCAGCATTTCAGAGGTAGTTAGGAGGAGGAATTGTCTGTCATCATTATGAAGAGGGAAAAGACGATTTTGAGGTAGAAGAGTGGGAGACACAAAGATTTTATCGACAGATCCACCAAAACACAAGATCAAATATCTATATCCTTAGAATACTCGACAAAAAACAATAAGGCAGATTTAGAATTATGATTCCACTGTTTTCGATTCAAGTTTTTGTATATGCGTCTTTGATTTCGTATTCAGTAATGTGTAAATAATAGTTTCATTGGTATCTAGGTTAGATGAACCTTATTTGGATACTTTAACACGTGTTGATTATTTTGTTAATGTAATTGATTAATTGATTGTTGAGATGCAATTATATGTCTTTGTTTATGATATAGTAATCTAAAATATTAAACCATAATCTTATTTTAACATAGTGATTGAGAAATCCTAGGTTTGAATATATCCACGATAATTGGAAAAAGTTGATTGCAAACTAGAGATAGGATGACATAAGATTCGATCACGAGGCATCAGGAAATGGAGGCTCATATACAGAATATGGTTAATTAAATTGATCAGATGGTGGATATATTATCTAACAAGATGCAAGGTAGTTTGTCCAGTTTTACTAACACTGATATTATCAATCGAGAGGCAACCACGCTTAGTAGTGAAGAAGAGCCTCCTAAAGAAGAAGATAAGGAAACCTCCATCCAAGAAGAGAAAGTAGAGGAGTGGAAGAAGATAATTAAAGAAGATGAGCCATAAGCCTTTTCCTTAGAAAAAGAAGAAGACGAGAGGACAAAGGCGGTTGAGGAAGAACTGGTGGAGCAACCAAGTAAGGAAACTACTGACGAGGTGTTAGTAGTGACCTTAAGTACGGAGGTTCCCACTTCCCTCAAGACCAGGGATAGAGCCAATCAATGATTCAAAGAGTTTTTTAATTCCTTCTTTCATTAACAAATTTTCATTAAAAAGGGCATTATTGCTTAAAATTGGATTTATTAATTTGATAGATTATGTCCTTGTTATTATCTTATAACATATGGCTTGTTTACAAGTTATAAAACCACTTTGTGGAGAAAAAGATGGAAGCAAGCTGCTGATTATTGATCTAGGCTGATGCTAAATGTGTAGGATACGTCGAGCTACCGACATTAAAGAAGCGCTGCATGGGAGGCAACCTATGAGTTAGTTGTATTTTATTTCAATTTTGATATTATTATTTTTGCTTTGGTCTTAATGTAGGATTTTATTTTCTGTCATGTTATTTCTTTTGTTTCTTTTCTTATATTTTACAAGGATAAGTTAACATTGGATGGATCTAAGATCAAGAAATTGCCACAATAAGGAAAGTACCAAATAAACCTCTCATTTGAATATTTAATTATATAGTGTACATTAAGGACAATATCCAATTGTAAGTGTAGGGATGGGTTGATTGAACTTTTTTAACTATTTTTTTCAAGTTTACTATAATCCTAATTATGAATTTTATGAACTAATATCTTGAATTGGTTAACATCTTTTCCATGAATACTATATGTTATTGTTGAATATTGATTTAAGTTGGTATGTGAAAGGATGATGGTTAGGATAAAATTATTTTTCTAATTCATATTTTTCGTAATCATTGAAATTTTCAAGTTGAATGAAAATGCATATTATTTACTCAAATATACCCAATTTTTGTGCAATCTTTTGAGAATAAAGAGCAAATTTGCAAAATTTTTAATGTCTTGTTATTCTTTCATGTATGTTATTGTGTATAGTGACCAATGGTTTACGTATAACAAATTTTAATATTTATAACCTCGATATTTCTGCAAGCACATAGGTCGTTCGCATAATGCCTAACGTATCTTTCCACGAGGAGGGTAATCTAATCCTAAAATCTAAGGCTTGACTACATTTCATAATGAATCCAAATGAACAACTAATGTAGAAATTCAAACAATCAAACAATGAATATCAAGAATTGAATTGAGGAAATAAAAACAAGATAGCAATTTTGCACAACTAATCACAAATTAACCTAAAAGTTACCAATTTAGAGAAAGGGGATTTTAATCCAAAATTAATGAAATTCTATTCAACTATAGAATCACCAAATTACTAGGTATAGACGGTCCTAGGGTAGATTACTCTCTCTCAAGTTATAATCTTTAACCCTAATTTAGATTATGGGATTGTAATCTCTTGATTTCCAATTAATCCAAAACCTAAATTAATTTTGAAGTTGTCCAATCACCTACCGGAAACCTATGCTCGATCTCTCGTTGGACAAATTCACTGGTTTGACTCAATTATTATCTATCAAACTATCTGACTCTCATTAGCCTAATTTGATGATATTCACTCAGCCCACCCTCTCAGTTTGTTTCCAAATTATTAAGCACAAAAATTGAATTACAAATACTCAATGAAAACATAATAAATTAAACTTCATTAATCTCAAAGATCAAAATCTCGAAGGTAAGTGTAGATAAAAACTCAACATTCAACAAATATATTCTCAACAACTATCTCAATTTTATACATCAATATAACTATAATAAATTAGAAAGTTCACTTGGAATGGAATAGCGGAGGCAGTGACGATGGGAAACCACCTATTCTGGGAAGTACTTCACGTCAACCTTCTTCTCTGTGTCTCTCTTCCTTCGTCTCCTTCCTCAAATCTCTCGATATGCTCTCTAGGATTTCGAAATTGACTGATGCAAAAAGGTTGCTCTTGTGTTCTTTAATGTTCTATTTATACCTTGGAAGCCCTAAGGTTAGTTTGCGGTTTGACTCAGGGTCGAAACGGTCTGAAAGGTCCCACGAACACTTGAAGTTTTCAGCTATTTTTGTGTTTGCCAGACAAAGGCCACAATTATGGCCAGTGCCTAACCCTTTATTTCACAATCGTAGCCCAAAGTGCATGATCGTGGCCCAGTTCACAGCTTTCTATCATGATTCTGTCCACAATGCACGATCGTGGCCTGGGCTCTACTGGCTTGCCTTTTTTGTCACGATCGTGGCCTGTTGTGTTACGATCGTGGGCCATGGTTTTAGCCTGAAACTCTTCGAAACTTCTCTATTCTTTGTCGTTTACCCTGAAACACTAACAAACACATCGAAGTCCCTAAAAAATATAACGTTTAAGCTTAAAGACTCTTACTAACCTATAAAAAACACTTAAGCACATAAATTAACATAATCCTAACCTAAATACACACTAAACACTCACTTTAACACTAAATACATAACAAATGACACCATAAAACATAATGCAAATCACAACTGCCAACATTCCCACACTGAAATGTTTGCTTATCCTCAAGCAAAGAAAACAAAAAACATATAACACACACAACACACAATGCAATAATGAGAAAATGGCTTCAACTTCATGAAATAAATTTAATCATGAACAGAATCATTCAAGTTATATCAAACCATTAGTATACAAAATCTATGTATAGGGGCTTTGAACTAAATATACAACTTAATCAAAATCCAATTGTTATTTTATTTACCCTTTTCAATTGCACACACACATTGATAATTTTTTGGTCATTCATACTTGTAACTGTTCCTAAGTATATTTTCATGAAAAGTCAAGCTTATTACAAGTCTGGTAGATTTTAATTAAGAAAACACACAATAATAACTTTTTTCAATTTGAACATGGATTTAGTCTTTTTATGCAAAGGTAAACATTGTTAATGAATGTCGATTTAGTTACTCAACTAAGTCATGTTTATTAAAAAACTTGGTTGAAGCCTCATTATAGCTTCTTGACGTGGAGGCAGACATTTGTGATGCATGTCGATCTTGTTACTCGGCTATTATCATGTTTTTAATTAGCTACTAGCTCTATTCATAACCCAAAGGCCAACAGAATAGTGATTTATTTAACAAAAACAAAATTTTTATTAAAATTTGTTGCCTACCTTATTATTTTAGCTACTCGTTTTCATGAAAAAATACTAGTTAAGCTACTTAAGTTAAAAGGCCTCAAATTATGAATGAAAGTGACAATCTGGAGGGTGCTAAACTTGCACTAAATCCTAATTAAGCTATATATTTTATCCAAGAAACCCTAATTCACTAATTTTTCTAGCTAATAATTATTCACAACCTAATAGACTATGTTCAAAATTAAATGAATTTCAATGCATCTATGTCATTGACACATTCAAACAATTCACACAATGCAACCTAATAACTATCATACAATATACAAAATCACATTCAAAAGTAAAACACATAATCACTCCCTATACTTGAACAATACATTTTTCTTAATGTGACTAGGAAACAAACAATACATAAGAGGTAAGAAAAGATAGAACTTAAAATAAATAGAAAATAAATAAAAATAAACATAAAAATAAAAATAAAAATAAAGGCAAATTTAGAAAAAAAATTGGGTTAGGCAACAATCTTATGGAGATGAAGGTGGTGTTGGTGTCAATGGCAACAATTGAATGCCCTGAGCCTCGAAATACCGATGGATCCATCGAATATCCCAGCTTTGGCGTTATTGTGTTCGTGCCTTTTCCCTCATAGTTCTAGCATTTTCCACACTTGCATCTAGAACTTTCTTCCATCTTTGTTCTTCCATTTCTTCTTCTTTGGGTTCTTCACTGGTGGATTCCTCTTGTTGAGGCGGTGCTGAACTTGAGCTCACTTGACCAGTCCTAATTCTTACATGTGTCTTTTGGCTGATGTCCTTAAGTTCCATATTGTGGGACTTAAGGATTTCAGCCTACCATAAATGGTGATGGTTTAGGAATTCAGGTAAGTGGATAGTTAACCCACTACAATCCACCCCAAAATATTCCGTTATGGCAAACACTATATACCCTATTCCTAGATTGTTGCTCCTCTTGTGCAGAGCTGCAACAATAGCTTGTAGCACATGTGTGGATGTGCAGACTAGAATACTGTGGTCTATGCATCACAAAATAAAAAGTTCCTTTGTGGGACACTTGTTGGTTTTTGTCTTGTCAAAAACTAGCTGACACATGAATTTGTGCAGCAACAAGTGTTTATAGGGCCTAATTATGTTGTTTTGAGCATTCTTGGCTTGAAATCTCTCAATTCCATTGAGTTCATTCCAATACTAAGAAGGATGAAAATCCTCATGTTGATTGATAATGGCGGATTTGGGCAATCTACACATATTGCACATGAGTTCTACATTCAATTCTTAGGCCCTTCCTCTCAACCTAAACCATAGTTCCTTAGGGTTCTTAAGGTCATATCTCAGTGAAGTGAAAACTTCTAACATGAGCTCCTGATAAACATGAAATTGAAATCATATGAATTAGGCCCACTAGATTCTCTCAGCTAGGTTTTCTACCCTCTTACACAACTCCAGCCTATCAAGTATATCAAAAACAAAGTATTTTGGAATTAAAATTTTTCTAAGATTAACGGATTTGAAACGAGTACCTTCCTGCTCCATATAGATCGGGAAAGGTGTACCAAATTCTACTACTTAGTTTCTTCTCCCACGTCCCGCAATTTTCTATTGTCTATATGGCTCCCGTCGGGCTGATTGTTTAATATGCAGAATAATTTGTTAGAATTTGGAGGTTGAAAATGTTTCTTAGAGAGATGTAAGAATGTTTGGATGTTTTAATTCTATAGAGATAAAGTGAAAATGAAAGTGAAAGTAAAAGTGAAGATAGAACTAAATATATAGTTGACAAAAAGGGTAAAATGATAAAAATTCCTTTAAAAGTTGCGTCCTCCCGATCGTAGCCTGCGGCGTATCACCACTTCTTGATTTCCTTCTTTTTGTTCTTTTCCCAATCTTTTCACTTTCACTACTTAATTCTTTTTTTTTCCTTTTTTCACCTTTCTTTTCATGCTTGAACATCATACACATTAATCTAAAATCCTATTCCTCTCTTTTGTTCGAAAACAAAAATAATCCTAACTACAGAATTCAACATTCCAATAAAAATAGACAATGAACAAGGAAACTAATTTTTCATGGGTTGCCTCCTATGCAATGCTTCTTTTAACATTAGTAGCTTTACGCTCCTTTAAACTCACGGTGGTCGAAATGAATGGTGTGATGGTAGCACTGTCATTAATCTCAAAGTTTGAACTTTAGCTGATATGCTGCAGTCCCCACCTTCCTAGCAATTCTTTTTTCCTTGCTTTCTTCTTTGCGAGCGCTTCTTCCTGAAAGCATTCCCAGGGTCCTCGATGTCCTCCCATTCTCCTCAAGGTTCCATTTCTTTGATATCCATTAGAGGTGAAGGAGATTTGTACTCTCTTCTAGCCACTTTGAAGGTCAATTTCTCCTTTCCTATTCATAGAGTTAATTCACCCCCATTAACATGAATAATTGAACGTGTAATGGTTAAGAATGGTACTCCAAGAACTATCAGGGAATCCCCATCTTCGCTAATGTCTAATATGTAGAAGTCTGTAGGAAAGGTATATTTATCAACCTTTACCGGCACATCCTGTATAATCCCCATTGGCTTATGTATTGTTCTATCAGCCGTATTTACCAAAAACTTAGTAGGTGCTAACTCTCTTAACCCCAATTTCAAACTGAAGGTGTAGGGCATCATGTTTATGCTCGCGCCTAAGTATGTGAATTCCCTTTCTATAATGATCCTATTGATACTACAGGGGATGAAAAAGTCCCCTACGTCCTCTCTCTTCTTTGCAATGTTAGGTTCGTCTTTCGGTACTTGCTCTTTACCCCTCTTCTCAACAAATTCTTATAATTTGAGCTTTTTTTGTACTTGTTTCGTCACTTCTTCGACCTTGTTTGGTTCAATCTCCTGCAATTTCATTTCTACCCTCTTTGCTTATAACTCTTGTTGCTGTGCAATAGGGAATGGAAATACACGTCGAGTTGCCTTAAGTGACTCGATTACGGGCTCACTTGGAAGATATTCTTGACCTTGTTCATTCTCTCCTTCTTCCTGCACCCATTCAGATTCTCCATCTTGGGTCTAACTGATGACCATGATATGTTCCTTCAGGTTGGATTCGGTGTTGCTTGGAAGAGTTCCAACATTCCGAGTAAACATTGGCTCCATTAATTATTCCACTTAGACTTCTAGATTGTGTATGAACAAAGCATGATTCTTTATTACTTGCTCGAATTTGCTCACGATTCTCTAATGTGCATCCTCCATGCCTGTAATCTTATCCAAAATCTTATCTAACTTTGATTCCATCGAGCTTACCTCATCTTACTGAAAGCTCGATTGCCCTTGAGGCTAGAATTGTCCTCCATTATTGTTTGACTAGGAGAAGTTAGAGTGGTTTTTCCATCCAGAGTTGTACGTGTTAGAGTAGGGATTGTTTCCCCCTCCTCGTCCATACTGTGATCCCATATAGTTCACTTGCTCCTGATTGTCTTCTTTCATTAAGAAGCAATCCACGGTGTCATGGTCTGGTTGTCCACAAAGCTCACACTTTAGATGTATGACCTTAACTGAGGCTGAGTACGATGCTTTCATGCTATTGAGTTGTCGCATCAAATTGTCCATCTTTGCTTGCATCTTGTTCATTTGATCGACTGCTACAATTTCTTTATGCTCTCGAAAAGTAGTTGGTTGCCTACCTTGCACATTCACCCATAAGCAACTGTTGTTTGCCATCTCCTCAGTCAACTCCTCTTCTTCATCAACTATCTTTCGCATTAAGGATCCTCCTGATGCTACATCAATCAGGCCTCTTGTCTGTAGATTAACTCCATTATAGAAGGTCTGTAAAAGGAACTCCTGGGGTAAGTTGTGGTGTAGGCTTTTACAAATCCATATATCTCTCCTACGCTTTGTAAACCAACTCCCCTTCACCTTGTTGGAAATTGGTGATGTCTTTTATAACCTTCTGTCATGGTCAACAGTAAGAACTTATCCAAAAGGGTACAAACCAGCTGGTCTCACGTCGTGATGATGGCTTGGCTCAGTAATGATACTAAGTCGTCACCCTATCTATAAGTGTAAAGGAAAATATCCTAATCCTAACCGCATGCTCTAATATCTAATGATATCGGAAAATATCACAGAACTCGAGAAAATTCACGATGTGCGCGTTGGATCCTCGTTAGCTAATCTGTAGGATTGCACATTTTGCTGAAGAATGTTGAGAAGTGCATGTTTAATTTTGAACGAGCCCGTTTGCATAGTGGGCTTGGCTACTCCCTAGTTTGACGGGTTGAACCTTGGCCTTATAAAGCCCATTAGGGTTCTCTATTGTCATCTTTGGTTCGTTTCCTGATCCATAATCCATTGAAATTCCTTGGCCCTTATTGATTTTCCTATATCTTCTTCTTCCTCCCGTCGAGCTTTCCTAAGTGTTCGTTATAGTCGAGTGATACCTAAAACTAACTTTTCCATTGCACGACTCGAACATGACTCTTATGTTCATGCAAGAGCACAATTTCTGAAATAAAACCAAAGAAATGAAAACAAAAATTTAAAAAATAGTCTAACACCTTAAACTGGAGAACTAAATTTTGGCTTCCTGGCAATTACACCAAAAACTTGATCGACAGTTTACGTATAACAAATTTTAATATTTATAACCTTAATATTTCTACAAGCGCATGGGTCGTTTGTATAGTATCTAAGGTATCGTTCCCACGAGAAGGGCAATTTAATCCTAAAATCTAAGGCTTAACTAAATTTTACAATAAATCAAAATGAACAACAAACGCAGATTTTTAAACAATCAAACAATCAATATGAAGAATTGAATTCAAGAAATATAAACAAGATAGCAATTTTGCACAATCATCACGAATCAACGAAGAAGTTACCAATTGAGGGAAAGGGAAATTTAATTCGAAATTAATGAAATTCTAATCAACTATGGAATTACCAAATTATCAGGTCTAGATGGTCCTAAGGTAGATTACTCTCTCTCAAGTTATAATCTTTAACCCTAATTTATAATCCATAATTTAAATTATGGAAGTGTAATCTCTCACTTTCATATTAATCCAAAACCTAAATTAGTTCTAAAATTGTCTAATTACCTACTGGAAACCTAAACTCAATCTCTTATTACACGATTTCCCAAATTTGATTCAATTTTTATCTATCAAGCTACCTAACTCTCGTTAGCCTAATTTGATGATATTCAATTAACTTACCCTCTCAGTTTATTTCTAAATTATTAGGCACAGAAATTGAGTCAAATGATTCAATGAAAACATAATAAATCAAACTTCATTAATCTCAAAGATCAAAATCCCGAAGGTGAGTTTAGAAAAAAAACTTAACATTAAATAAATCTATTCTTAACAAATATCTCAATTTTATACATAAATAAAACTGAAATAAATTGGAAAATAGACTTGGAACGGAATAGTGGAGGCAGCGACGACGGGAAACCACCTGTTCTGGGAAGTACTTTGTATCAAACTTTTTCTCCGTGTCTCTCTTCCTTCGTCTCCTTCCTTAAATCTCTTGATATGATCTCTAGGGTTTCAGAATTGAATAATGCAAAAAGGCTACTCCTCTGTTCTTTAGTGCTCTATTTATACCTTGGAAGCCCTAGGGTTGATTCGGGGTTTAAATGGTCCAAAAAGTCCTATAAAACTTGATGTTTTTATCTATTTTCATGTTTGGCCGACACAAGCCACGATCGTGCACTAGTGCACAATTGTGGCCCTGCCTGTCATAATCATGGCCGGTGCCTAACCCTTTCTGTCACGATCGTGGCCTAAAGTGCACGATCGTGGCTTGGTTCAGAGCTTTCTATCACGATTGTGCCTACGGTGCATGATCGTGGCCTAGGTCTTACTAACTCGCCTCTTTGTGCCATGATCATGGCCTATGGTTTTGGCCCAGCAATCTTCAAAACTTCTCTGTTCTTCTTCGTTTACCCTGAAGCACTAACAAACACACCAAGGTACCTAAAAATATAACATTTAAGCTTAAAGACTCATACTAACCCATAAAAAACACTTAAACACATAAATTAACATAATCCTAACCTAAATACACACTAAACACTCACTTTAACACTAAATACATATCAAATCACACCATAAAACATAATGCAAATCACAACTATCATATAGTAGGATAATTATATAACTTACTTTTATTATGCATATTGAAACCATATTTATTGAATTAGAAGCATTGATATGAAGAAGGAATTTAGATTTACCAACTTGGTTAGCCTATTTGTTTGAAATTACCATACCCTTAATTTGACCTTTAGGAATAACCTAGTTAAGTCTTAGCCATTTTCATTGATTTACCTATATAATAACCTTATTTCTACTTTTCTTTGAAGACTTGTTTGTCATTTTGAACCTTAAAGGTTATTTACTTTATTTACTTGTTGAGATTTGAAATTTGTCAAATGACTAATATCTATTGAATTCTAGTACTGGATGCTCGAATTGAGTTGTTTGAAAAAAAAAGTAAAAGTAAGTGGTACCGATAGAGTTACACCAAAAAGACCTATTTGTGTTTAGTAAACAAGTCTTTTAATATTTCGTGAGTAAATTTTCTTCTCTTTTAACCCTTTATATTAATCTAATCATAATATACCTAAGCCCCATCATAACCTACATAAAGACCTTTTGATTTTTTTTTCCTAGTTTGTACATAAGTGGTGGAGATGTGATTTTACTGCAAGCATATAATAAGGATTCTACTATGCATAAATTGGGAGTCTTAATACTTTTCACCCTAAACACTTGAGTGTATTGAGTGCAATATTGGTAAAGGTTTATAGATGTATGCTTCTGATTTAAATGCAATTTTTGATGTGATTTGATTGATCTATTTCATAACCAAACCAAACCAAACCAAACAAACCCGAATGCCAGCCTAAGCAGGGTATGGGGATTGATCTATTTCATGATAGTCAATATTATAATAACCGCAAGTGCACAACATAGCTATACATAGTACTGGTAAGTATGGGTTAATCTCATGAAGACTATGAATACTAGTAATCACCCTTCTCTTATTATCTAGCCTATATATTGATTATAGATTTTAATAAAAATAGAAAATAAACAATTAAAGAAATATGAAAAGATACTGAAGGCAAAGACTGTGGAATTCACTTAAAAAACTATAGTTATAAGAAATTAGTATCTAGGTTCGAATCCCCTTAAACCTTTAACATATTGATCTATTATGATACAACTGTTTTGTTGATGTATCGGATCATGGAGACTCTTATGGTATGTTAATAACTAACATTGAGTTTTCTAACCACTAATCCTAAGGTCTTTAACTTAATTGCTCAAGTTAAATCTTATAAGATTGCATTACTAATTTATGAGTCCTTCTATTAGGTTTAACCTTAATCTAAAAGATTTATGTTATACTATCTCTAGGGTTGCAATTAACTCCTTCTAATTATGGTAGATCTGTTCACACTAGGATTTCTTAATTTGTTTGTATGAAATCAGATTATCGATAAAACACATAATTAGATCACAATAATTAATCAAATCAATTGCATTAATACGGAATCAAATCATATCAAAGTATTAACCTAAGGTTCATATAACCTAAATACTAATTGGATGTTTAGTTACACATTATCGAACATGAAATCAAACATACAATGAAAGAAAAAATAAAAAATGATGGAATTATAATTTTAAATCTCCTTGATTATCTTATATCTAATGTTCTTGCGATGTAAAGGCTTAATCTTGTATTTTGATGGATCTGTTGATTATTTCTTCATGTTTTTCACTTCTCTAGACCAAAATCACATCTAATGAATGACTCCATATCTAGAAATCGCCTTCTAAACTCTCCTCCTCTCTTTTGTCCCCAAAATGTCACTTTTATATTAAATTCTAGGTTTTTAGGTTTTGCACGGTCTCTTGTATTGCCATGCATTGGACCGTGTATAATCAAAATTTGTTATTTATTGAGAAAATGCATTGGCGTGCTAAAGTGCACAGCCATGCACTCCTTTTAAATTGCTGATTCTCTATTTTATGCCACATTTTTTATATAATTCTTCTCCTTTAAGTCTGTGAAGGAAATTATACTTTGTAAACAAACTTAAAAGGAATTAAGTACCAAATATTTTCCAAAATTATACAACATAAAGTAAGAATACATTAAATATGAGGTAAAAATATAGTCAATTCACCATTTATTAAATATCCCCACACTTAAGCTTTTTGCTTATCCTTAAACAAACCATAACCATAATTATAAATGTTCAACATCAATCCATCATCAATCTCAGCCTGTCTATTCATATTATATTTGATCATATCCTATTGAATCAAATTAACATATAGTTAGAGTCATGTTGTCCCAAAATTAACTTCCTATGTAATATTAACTATAATCACATCAACAATTGCTTTGAAATCAAGAGCATATCTTTTTACAGCCTCATTTCATTCAATATGCCTTAAGTGTTTAGTATGAAAAGTGATAGCCTATCGCTAACTGCCAAACAATAAATTTCTAACTACCAAACTATGTAGCAAAGGGCGAGCTAGGGTCAAAACTGGGATGCATATGCTATTGCAAATTTTGCTAACAAAAGAAAACAAAACACCCTAAAATGATGAAAACGAAATAACTAAGATGCAATGAACGTAAACAAAAAAAAATCACAAAGAAAATTTAGAAAAGACTAATAATAATGCTAAAGAAGTGGGTTGGAGATATCTTTGAGATTCCGATATGTTCATTGATCCTTGAATCTAAATAAAAGGTATTCTCATCATGGTGTTAGCCTAGGGACTCGATTAAGCTCTCGAACCCTTAATTTCTTTAAAATAGGCAAAACTAATAAGCTCTAGAAATGCCCCGATCTACACTATAAAGTGTAATGGCCTATTCTGCCTCAGGAACTACCTCCAAATCCTTTAGGAACTTTCAGAGCCAGACTGTTTCCTTTGCTACTTCACAAACGACAACATACTCAGCCTTTATATTCGAATCAACAACATAAGATTGCTTGACACTCCTCTAGACTATGGCTCCACCTCCAAAAGTAAATATAGAACCAGAAGTTGATTTCCTTAAATCAACATCTAATTGGAAATTGGAATTTGTATATCATGTCAGAATAAGGTCACTTTTAGAGTAAACAAGCATTAAGTTCTTCATCCTATGAAGATGTTTTAGTGTGCGCTTGGCTACAGTCCAATGCTCCATTCCTGGATTAGACTAGAATCTGCTTAATAATCCCACTGCATAACAAATATCCAATCTAGTACAAAAGATGGCATACATTAAACTTCCAATTGCGGAAGTATATGGAATGTTGCACATGTGTTCGACCTCTTTTTGGGTCTTAGATGCTTGCTTCTTTGAAAGTTTGATTCTATGTATAGTAAGTATGAAACCCCTCTTGGAATCCTACACAGAAAACTTATTGAGCATGTTCTCAATGTAGGTATGTTAAGACAAGGCTATATGCTTATTCTTACGATCCCTTGTAAGCTTTTCATAATCGAAATAGGCTACTATGGCCAAAGGAATTCTGATGGACTAAAGCATGGTAACCAGAGAAAAAGTCTCCTCATAGTCTAAACCTTCCTTTTGAATATAGCCCTTAACTACCAATCAAGCTATAAAGGTCTCTACCTTTCCATCAAATCCTCTCTTCCTTTTCAAGATCCATTTACACCCTATGGCTTTTACACCTGGTGGTAAATCTACAAGGATCTGGACTTTGTTGGCATATATGGAATCTATTTCTGATTCCATTACCTTGAGCCCCTTTTCTGCATCAACGCCATTAATAGCCTGTGTATAAGTAATGGGATCTGTTACTTCTTGGCTTGATATGGCAATCATACCTTCTCCTAGACTTAGATATCTATCTGGCTGTCTCACAACTTTCTCACTACATCTAGGCACTACTTGATGTTTAGGCTACTCTTTTGATTCAACTCTTGAATCCATTTCAACATCTTGTTCCGCTATATCCGAATTAACTCTTGGTTTAGATGAAATAGCTAAATTCTTTAGCACTACTTCACTTCTTCCTTTATGATTTCTCACAAATTCTTCCTCCAAGAAGGTCGCATTTGCTGACATAAATACCTTCCTGTCCTGAGGACTATAAAAGTAGCACTCTCGTGTACCCTTAGGATATCCTACAAACAAACATACTTTTGACCTTGTTTCCATCTTTGTGGATTGAGGCCTTAGAACATGGGCTGGACAACCCCAAGTTCTCAAATGCCGTAATGAAGGCACTCATCCTGTCCACAACTCCCTAAGTGTTTTAGAAACTGATTTGGATGGAGAAAAGTTAAGTAGATAAATTGTCGTTTGTATGGCATATCCCCAGAACAATTATGGAATGATGATTTGAGGAGCTCTGGAGTTAAACAAGTAAGTAAGATATTGCTCTTCATGGCTTGTTTTAATAGAAACGTATATGATGATAGTTTAGGGATGGTGTTAATGGTATGTGAACTGTGCTAAAACGTTGATGAAAAAATGGATATGTTTGTGTTCTATTTTTGTGTAAATGATAAACAATAGCTTATGTATGGTTTTATGGATGATTTTGAGTTGCAATTAAGGTGAATTTGATGAGGAAATGAAGTAGAAATGATGAACTATGCATAAGATGTTTTGAGTTTGGTAAGAAAGTGTTAAAATCTAGAAAATTGGAGGGAGAAAGGAGAGTGAAGGTTTTCAGGTAATCTATCCCACAATCGTGGGAAGTGCACTAGAGATGAAATTTTCTCTTTTGAATGGTTATTGAACCAACTAACGATAAGTTACTTTACTTGGTGCATTTTGGCTTAATCGAGGCTTGAAATAAACCTAGTTTGATGCTTGATTAATCAATTAAAGTGTTTGATATGTTTAAATTGATAATTGATGTTTTAACTTAAGAAATGGATTGTTGATAACATATAACAAAATTTGGAAATTTTGAGATGTTATAAGAATGAAGTTGTTCTTAGGAATGTATTTATGATCCAAAGGTTATGAGTAAGGTGTATTAAGTATGAATGAGTGAAAATTTGGATATTTTATGACTATATAATGCTAGAAGAAGGATTGGACAATATGTAATTGATAAATTTAGAATAATTAAGTTTCTTTGAGGTGTAAACCTAAGTGCAAGCTAGAGACATACAAATTATGATGCCTGAATGATGATGACTCGTGTTTAAGGATACATACCTGGAATAGTCAATTGAGCATGCATTAAAAATATGTGTGTATGTGTGAGTGAGTGTGTGTGTGATTGAATACTAATATTATTGATCCACCTAGTAATGTGTAAAATGTGTGTGTATTGCATGATATTAGATGCTTAAGTCGAACAGCAACTTCCAGACATTACCGGTTAATCAAGGCAATAGCTAATCTGGAGCTTGTTGTAGGTCAACTTAGATGTTTTCTCACTATGAATGATTTGTTTCTATTTAAATTTCAACTATTGAACTGTTATTGATATGATTGAGATAGTTCCGAACACTTTTAGCCCGCGGAGTTTGATAATTGAGATTATATTGTTAGTGTTCCTAATCAAATGTGAATCGGAAAAAATATGTGTACTCAAAAAAATGTTAAATGTCGGACTTAGATCTGACGAACACGTAAAAATAACTATTTGTCATGAATGAAACTGATTTATTGCATATAATGAGAAATTATGCATTTCATCATATTGAGGTGCATGATTGAATAAAGGAGTTGTGACCAAAGTGATCAGTGAAAAAGAGCTTAAAGCTCATAAATGAGCATAAAGAGCCACAAGCTCAGTATTTAATGAACACAGTATCCACAACAGGTACGGGATAGTTATTAATGAGCCCGGTATCTACAACAGATACAGGACAATAAAAAGGTGCTCGGCCACAACAAAGTAAGAATGAAAGTGGGGTCACATGTTCAATTGCATATAAATTGATATATATTAAATGAATGATTGAAATGAATTGTTTGGACCGTTCTGAAATACAAATGCGATATCATGCTTATAAATTGTATTTATTAAAGCATGATGAAATGTGAAGTGATAATTCAACATTTGATGATGTGATTTGTCTGTGAATTAAATTATAAATTGTCTTTGTGTTTTGATATGAGTGAGTACATCGAGGATGTTTCACTTACCGAGCATGCAAAACTCACTAAAATTATAAATTTTGATTTCCAAGTACAACGAAAACTTAGCTCCTAAGACAAACTAGTAGAAGGCTAGTTCTGTCAATTTTGGGAATCAGGAATGGCTCAAAGGTCTAGTCAACTAATACGAAGGAGTTTAGTTAGAATATTCCTATTCAGTTCGTCATTTCATGTAGAACATGATGTAAAGAGTATGTCTTTAATACTGTATATATGTATTATGTAGTGTAAGGCTACAGTGTAAAATTATGTTTGTGAATGAAATGGTAGAAGTTGATCTTTTGGTTACTTATGTTCTGTATAATGCCATATAAGTGAATGTGACTACTCTAACATGCCTCTTTCGTAGGTTATGTTCTCGAATGTCCTCTAGATGTTCGAGCATATGTACTATAGAGGTGGGGTGTTATAGGAAATGTAAAATGCTTCCATCTCTTAGCATATCAAAAGTACTAAGAATTTAGTATACAAGTCATTTAGTTCCTATTGCTCAATAATTGGAGAATATTATAAGGTTATTTAGCATTTTAATACTCGAAAGTACTTTTGTGAATATATGTGGAGGATAAAATTGTTTAGAGAGATTGAGGTTTGATAAGCTCAAAATTGCATTATGAATTAGTAAAATTTGAACTCTAAGGTAATTGAATGGTTTTTATATGAATAAGACATTATGTTAGTGTCTTACGATATGATCTTAAATGATTGATTTGCTTCCAAAGAATATGATGGGAAATGAAAAAGGTACAATAAATAGTTTACCCGTGATTATGAATTTGATATTCAAAAGCTAAGTAGTCCATGTCAGGCGTAAGAAATATATGAAAAATATTATTGAGTTTTGTTTATAATTAAAGACAATGAGAAAGGAAATGTTTATTATTCATAAGTATATAGGAACAATTGTTTTGTGAGAACACCAATCAAAAGTTTCATTGGTAGCAATCCAAGTAAATGTGAATCTTGATAACGCTAAATGGATAGTTTGATGTATGGTTAAGTTAGCAAAGTTGTGAATAAACTAATTATTAGCAAGAAATCAAAAGCAATGATTTAGAAAAAGGAATTTCATGCAAAGATAAGTTGCAAGTTTCAAGGGCATTTTATTAAAAGGTAACATTACATTGATGTTAGGTTAAGAATTATATGCACTAGTTATGGGTGCACTTAAGAAAGATATTCTAAATTAAGTCACTTACCAATATGTGTTATGCATCTGAGGTACACAAAAAGGCATCATAACTTGAGAATGCATTATGATCAACAAGGTATGAAGAGGAAGATAGCAAAGTATATGTTCAAATGCTATTGAAATCTACAAGTCAAGCTGAGAGCCAAAGAACCATCAAAAATTGGTCAACCCCTCCCTATCTGGGAATAGGAATGGGAATGGAAGCATATTACGAGGGACTTGATGGTATCAATTTCACTAATTCGACATAGATATGATAGGATATGGGAGATAAAGGATCAAATAAAAAAAATATGTCTATCTCCTTACCATCCAAAGTAGGTATTCTCTTAATAACTTAATCAAGTTGTAAGTGATTGGAAGTATATAGTTACATAGAGTGTTGGTATATGCCGATGAGATAGATAAAAGAAAATTAGTTGGGTTGAACTAATTCAGATAACCGTAAATAAGATCAAACATATATAAGTCAAAGTGATATTACCAAAAAATCATAGCATATTTAGCTGTGGAAATGAAGGAAGAATTTTGAGTTTAAGGTGACAAATCAAAGAATTTTTGTGACTATTATCACAGAAAGAAATAGTTCATTTTAGACAATGCGACAAGTTAAACACAATATGTTGGTGCTTATGAAGTGATTAAAAGAGTGGAAGCACAAAAAATGGATGCAAATTCAATATCTGTATTTTTAAGATGACTAAATTTGTTTAAAATTTCGATAACCAAATTTCTATAAGGAGGGGAGAAATTGTAATATCTTATTTTGATTATGGTGCTGAGTAATATTCTGTACATGCATTTTATAAAGTATGCTTTATTTATGATATACTAGAGTAATTTAAGCGTTTAAATGTATTGGTGACGTTATAACAGAGATCACGGATAGACCATAAATGATTGTGGACTCTACAGAAAATTCTTAAAAATTTTCTGAAAACTTCAAAAAGCTACGAAATGAGTCTGATTAATCTTTAAAAACCCTAAAATGTGCTTTAAGGAGTTATGTGACACTTTTGAATGGAATTCGGATGGTTTCAATGAATAGAATTTTTGGATGAATAGTGAATTCGAGTTAATGGTATTTTCACTTTAATATTGATTTTGAAGGCCCAAACCCGAAATTTTGAAAAATACTCGGAATAGTTATTAGAGTCTGATGATACTAAAATGGATCAAAAGTAAGCCCAATCAGACGAATTTTGGGAGTTCCGAAAGGTTAAGGTTAAAGTGCCCTTTTTGGATGAAAATGGGTATTGAGGATTTTAAACCCATTTGAATTTTTTTTTAAAGCATTCAGTCAATAAATATTGAGCCCAATTCAAGTATTTTATGGTCAATTTGATGATAATATTGTTTTGGAATATTTTCGGAATTTAATTCAGTTAGTTCATGAATTAAATAAATAAAACGACAATTTGGTCTTTTTAAATTCATTAAAGGGCAATTTATTTTGACAAGAAGTTAGTGGATTGATAAGCCATTAAAAGAGAACCAATCAACTGGCGACAAATGGTTGGGATAAAAGTGTAGATATGAGACGTTTCGGTAAAGTTGTAATTATAAAATGTTATTAGGGATAAAGGTGTAATTATAATGAAAATGGTGGGCAAACTTGTAATTAGGAAAAATGCTCATTTTCTTTAAACGTGGATGGCTGGCCATTGATAAAAAAACTTAGTGAAAGCGAGAGTCCAAAAAAATTATAAAAGAGAGAGAATAGCAACAAGGGTGACTCATAACCAAGAAGAAGGGGGGGAAAAAAAAAAGGAAACTGTCATTTTGATGGGTTTTGGAGCATGATTTGAAGAGAGCTTCATCAAGATCAAGTGTTCTTCAATAGTCCAAAAGATTGAAAGAAAGAAAGTGGTAAGTTTTCATAACCTAAATTTCTAGTCTTGTGGGTTTTGCATAGAATGGATTTGTGTAAGAACAATGATGATTTTGACTTTCTGTGGAGTAAATAACAAATTTGGAAGCATTTATAGGTTGAAAACAAGCAAATCAATCAAGAAATTAAGATTGAGAGAATCTTCCATGGCTAAGGTTTTTAGTGTGGTATGATCCAAAGTTCAATTTTTATTGAATATGATAATCGAGATAGCCACATTTAGTGAAGTTCTATCATAGGTTCTCAGTTCACTTGAATTAGTCTTATTGTTTTTCACATAACTCGACTTACAATATGGATAACTTCGAGAGTTCACATCTTATGCTACTAAAGAATCTAGTTAAGATTATTGAGAAGATAATTAAAAATTTCTTATGGTCAGGTATTGCAAGCAAAGGAAAGTCATCAAAAGTGAAATGGACAGATATTTGTATTCCAAAGAAAGAGGGAGGATTGGGGTTTGTTAAAATTCATGTAACGAATAAAATGCTAATGATTAAGAGGATTTGAAAATTGTTTAATTATAAGGAATCTTTATATAGGTAAAATGGATGCACTCTCATCACTTAAAAGCCAACAACTTCATTTAACCTTAATTTAGTAAAATAGTAAATCATGGACGGCAGAAAAAAGCATTTGGTAAAAGATTGGTACATTCAACATTTAAGCATCGCTACAAAGATGTACATTTTTTAAGAAATGATTTAGAAATTAAATGTATTAAATTGAACTACCTAACATCATGAAAATATTCTATTTTTATTTTTCCATGTGGTGGCCCCTAAATACTTTTCATTGTGTTTATTCTCATCGTTAAAGTATGGACAAAGCCGGCAGAGGGGGTCCAGCGAGATAGCTGCCCTCACTGATCCAATCTGGAACCATTATGCCCACGTCTAACCATCTGCCCAAACTTAACACTAATGTTCCAGCATTTAAGACTTTGGGTTAAATTATCCCCAAGATATTACCCAAGTTAACACCATCCTTTCATACTTTATAATTGGTCTTGTAAGTGTAAACATGAATGGAGATTAGTTGAAAATAAACGGATTTCATTATCATTTATTTAATATTAACTATTGGTCTAATGTTTTGTATGTATATGTAAAATATATAACTATAATTTGTTTCATGTATTTATTATTTTTATTAATTTACGGAAATTGCTTCTTGTATTATATTTATTAAATATTCGGATGTGAAAAAGGTATGATAACATATAAAAGTATCCATTTTAAATTTTTAAATTTTTTCTTATAATAAATTTATCGATCCTTTTGAAATATTTGCAATAATAATAGTTTTTAAATTTTTTTAAAAAAATTAAAATTAAAATTTTATCTCATTCTAAAAAATCAATAGTGTGATTAACAATATTATTAATTTATTTTCCTAATGTCATCTCTCGATAATATTTTAAATTATTAACAACAATATTGATATTGGTGTTTCGCCCTCAATTCATTGTAATGATGTTACATTTTAAATTTTTTGAAAGTTCAACCGATTAGAATCTCTGGCTGCTAAGATAACATTTTTAATGCAAATCTGATCGACAAATGCAAATCAGGGATTTGGGTAGAGGCCAATGCCTTTCATTAATTATTACTGATTAGATTGATGAAAGCAATGCAGGGTCCACAAACGTGACCAGGTATGGGGTCAAATCAATACAAAGGATGGAACAGGTCACTCAAGTTAGAATGGGTACGTCTATGTGCACCTAATCAGTCCCACATTGGCGACAAATATACTATACATGACATGAATCTATCATCACAACCATAATCATTCCAAGCAGCACTACGTTGTGTGGCTCCTTAGGTCTCCCCACCATCTCAGCTGTCCTTCGAGATAAGTCCCCTTCCTAGGAAACAAACAATTTGCATGTACATTTATAAACATTTATCTGTAGAAATCCCTTCAATTGTCGCACATCTCAGTAAGAGAATCCCAATAAAAGCCTGTTCATCCGTGGTTACACCTTCTAAGATTAAAAACTAACAAGCCCTCGGGAATTAGGTAGATATCGCAAATATACGTCTAATGATGGGGGTACATACATAGTACATACACAACAACAATAATCAAAGTACTCGAAATGCGACCGCGCATCCTCTGGAGTGCAAGTCTCCATATCTACTCAACACATGCATGTTTGCCGCGAGAACATTCGCATCTTTTTGCATTCCCCAAAATCCATCATATCTTTTACCGAATATTTTACCAAGCCAACAGCAACTTAAGCTGGGAACGGATAGAAACTTGCAACAAACCAAAGTCTTACCTAAGCAATAACTAATTGTTCTAAGTCGTCGTCTCTCATTTCATTTTTGAGAGGCAAACAAGATGTGAAGGAATCATTCATTTCATTCCAAGAGTCAAAATTTAATACGTTCAGTACATAAGGCAAGACAACACTCACAAGTTCTCTCGCTGCTTGAAGAGAACATCAAAAGTCAATTACAAACTTTATTCAATAATGTTCGCTAACTTAACAAGCAGCAATAACGCCAAAAAATTTACACGGAAGATTGATGATATACATATACGACTGGTTTAGAATCATATATATATATATATACGTCTCAATTTTCTTTCCTTTTGATCGTGATCTTTTCTTGTTGTCACCATCTACATCAAGAGCTCATTAACCCATCCAAGATCAAGATCAGAAGAAGCCATTGGGTCCTCAATCAATGCCCTGTTCGAATGATTTCCTTTGAAAAGCTTTCCAGAACCAGAGTGATCTGCCGTAGTTGTTGAAGGCGAAAGAATGAGCTGGTGCTGGTGGTCTGCTCTGAGAGGAGAATTATTAATCCAAGGAATGTTAAAATTTGTTCTGTTGTTAGCAGACAATGAAACAGGTGAGGAAGCAGCTTCACTAAAATTCATGGCCTCTATAGATGTCACTAGTTCGCTGAGCACATCTTCGTAGTTAATAATAACTTGGGAGCCTAATTTGCTCACGCGATCACTGTAACGAGAGATTGTGGACAACCCACTATAAGATTGGTGTTTGACAGGGGATAACGGCGGAGATAGCGACGGAGACATTGGCGGCGACATATGGGACATGCCCATCAAAGTTGAAGTCGGAGAGGAAGCAAGTGAATGACAAACCAAACAACAACAACGAGCATGATTGAAAGAAGAACATGGAGACAAAGTCTTGTCGTATTTTCTTGTCCCGCATGAAACCTCAGGAAGAATACGAAGTTGTCGAGGAGAGTGAGCAAAGAAGCAGACTTTTCTCTTACAATTCTTGCCATCTTTACAAGCCTCTGTTCGATAACGGGAAGGATGAAGCCAACACTCAAACACCCCATGAGAAAACTCACAGTTCTCGCCGCGACTGCATGTACCGCGTCTGAATTCGGGACACACAGTCCCCGAGTAGTGATACCGTCTAGGATCCCTCCGGCGAGCCTTTTCTCCAGAGTGGGCAAAAGGGCAGTCAGTCCAGTCATGACTGCGACTGCGAGTGCAGCGACGGACCTTGAACTCGTACATGCGGAAATGATCAGAGGAATATGGATCCAACTCATCGTTTGCATCTTTGTCAAAGTTGTCGCAGCTGCAGTCATTGCAAGGAAGGTACTTGTGGAGATTGGAATCGAAGGAAGACATTGTGTCAAAGCCCTCATGGTGCGACTTTTTTGTAAATAGTTTTCTTGGTGGGATTTCAAGGTCCTTAAAGGGTTTCATGTGGTTGGAGGGATAGTGTTTGAGTTGCTCAGCACAAATGGTGGTCATTTTGTGTTTAATTTTTTGAGGAAAGGCTTGTGAAGAAATTTGGAGAGAAAGGGTATGTGTTTGAGCTGGGAACAAAGCGTGGGTTGAGATATATAGGTACTTGTAAATTTTGAGAGAAGCATGACAAGGACGGGGATGAGGTATGGGTAGAAAGGGTGCGTGGCGACATAGCATTTGGGATAATCATGCAAGATTGTATAGGTGGCAGACTCTCGTAATTCACACCACTCCCAAGGCATTGCTGTGCTTAACAAATATGTCAAATTTGTTATTTCTTTTACCAGTAAATTATTTAAACGGCTGTGCGTAATGTATTTGTCTATTTATTTTTTCTATTAATAATTTAAGAGAAATTGTCGTTTTAATGACGAAGATAAGCGACAAAAGTCCCTTCACGTGTCGCTGTTCTTCGGCATATCATTGCCGATCGTCCTTGGCCCAAATGGATCACCTTCTTCTGATGCATGTTGCGCCTTCTCAAAGGCTGTAATTCTTTTTGATAATTTGATTTCATTCTTTACATAATGGATTCAGATTTTTACGCGAGTACGAATTTGAAATAATTGTGAAGTTGTCAACACCTATTTCGATGAAGCTAAATTTCGGACATTCTGAATTTTATAAACTATTCATAAAGAATTTTTTTCAATCTAGTTCGGGCCTCGACCAACTTATTTCATAATGATGTCTCCTTTCACTTCTTTCCAACTTGTTTAGAGTTTTGTATTGATAAATAATTATTTAACTATATTATATACTCTTATTTAATATGCTTTGCTTGTTATTTGATAGTTTTATAGTTTTAATAGAATCCGCTTCAAATATGTTTTGAAGCTGATAACTGCCTTTCATGAATTACAAAGAGAAGAATTAAATGACATCGTAGTATGGAATGAAGATTTATAGCAAGTGAGGACCTACACGGTCGTGTACAGTGACTATGTAAGTCTTTGTAAATGTGTAAAGATTTGAAGAATATTGTTTTTAGATGTTTGAAGTTACACGCCAATATATATTGATATACATGGTCATGTATGTTGCTCGCGTAAGTCTCTGTGTCTATATAAAATCGCGAATTCAGTTATTTATAGAGATACATGATCACCTACAGGATTGTGTATGTTGATAGTGTATATCACAGGAACCCTAGTTTATACTATAAAAGGACGTAAACGAAAGCAAATAGAGAGGAGGCGAGTTTTAGACTGTTTTTTAGTTGTAAGAAAACATAGAGAACTGACAATTCTGAATAGAGGATAAGAAAAACAAGAAGATTATGTCATAAGATCCGATTGATAGCAACATTAAATCCAAATTGTAAGAAGATTCATTAGAGGAAAAAGGAAAATTAGAATATGATTTCTTTATTTTTCTAAATATTTGTTATTGGTATTGTTTTCTATGAGTAGGAAATAATTTGTTTAGTGCCAAGGTGTGATGACCTTAAATGTGATGACAATATGATTTGATATTTTATTTAATACAGTTTTATTGATTAAATTTATTGAGATTCAATTATTTGTTATATTCTTATTCTAACATATTTAGAATATTAGTTCATGATTTGATTTCATATGATTGAGAATGAAAAGCCCTTTTGTGTGAACAGATCTACCATAAATGGAACGAGTTGCATGCAAGTCTAGAACTAGGTAGACATAAATCCTCTAGATTATAGTCAAAACTAATAGTGAAATTCATTAATCAATAATGCAATCATAGGGGTTTTAAATAAAAAGAGATTTCATTTAATCAATTGAGGGATTAATTGCTAATAGTTTTAAGAAAGATATTAACATAAGATAGGAATTTCTATGATACAATAATAAAAAATTAAATTGCATAACAAAGGGTTAATATTTAAGAATTCTTAGGGAATTCATCACTTAGGTACTATTTGTTTAATATCTACTTTTTATAATATTTTCCTCTATTTGAAATTCATTATTGTTCCAATCTTAGTTTATTTTATTTGGTTTAATTTTAATTAAATCCACAATATGATTTAACGGTAGATAACAGGAAAAAGGTTAATACTTGTACTTATAATACTCTAGGGATTGACTTATAATTTACTATGCTAGTTATAGCTAATATTTTAATATGATTTGATTCTTTTATTTATACAATTAGTTTGATTGATTATTGTGATATGATTATATGTTTTATTTATTTTCTAATAAACTCAGAAATATTAAATCATAATATGATTTCATATATAGAGATTGAGAAATCTTAGATTTGAATAAATATACTGTAATTAGAAGGAGATGATTGCAATCCTGAAGATAGGATGACATAAATCTTCTAGATTAAGGTTAAGCTTAATAGGGGGACTCACAAATCAGTAATACAATAATATAAACTTTAACCTGAGTAATTCATTTGAAAACCTTATGATTAGTTATTAGTAGACTCAAGGTTAGCTATTAGCATACTATAAGAGTCTTCAAGGTTATTTTACTTGTTTTAGTTTTATTTTGTTTTTATTAAAAATCTAAAATCAATCTATAGGTTAGATAATAGGAAAAAGGTTGTGGATTGCCTCATAAAATAGCAATAAAGCTTTTCTAGACATTTGTAATTCGTGGTATTTACTAGTAATCATTGTCTTTGTGGATCAACCTGTACTTGCTGGTATTAGTGATAAGTGTGAATTGCATCATATTTTAATGCTTAGTTTGTTATGTATTTAAGTGTTAATTTAATTGTTTAGTATATGTTTAGGTTAGAATTGTGTTAGTTTGTTTGTTTAAGTGTTTTTAATGGGTTAGTTAAGTCTTTCGACTTAATTATTATGTCATTGAGGTACCTTGATGTGTTTGTTAATGTTTCAGGGTCAACATAAAAAAATAGATAAGTTTAAAAGACACTCGAGTCAAAATAATCCCCACGATCATGGCACAATAGGCCACATTCTTGACAAAAATATAGGAGTCAGCCCACAATCATGGCATATGGGCTACGATCATGACAGAAGCCTAGGACACAACCCATGATCATGCCTTGATTGCCACAATCGTGACCAAAGGCTTAGATATGGCCCACGATTGTGGCCTGCATCCAGCAAACGAATAAACACTTAGAAAAATCAGGTTTTGAAGGAGTTTTTGGACCTTTCATAGCCTAAAAAAACGTTAGGGCTGTCCAAAACACAAAAGGTATAAGAAGAAAATGACAAAGATGAGGAGAAGCTTTTGCATCAGTCACCATTGAGAAACCTTAGAGAGAGTTCATCGAGAGATTGAGAAAGAGAAGACGGAAGAGAGGTGTGGAGAAGAAGTCTACATAAAGTACTTCTTGAAACAGAAGGTTTCTCGACGTTGCTGCCTCTGTCATCCATTTTGATTATGTTTCAAATTAATTTTCCATTTTATCATTGTATAGAATTGGGATAGTCGTTGTTGATAGAATTATAGGAATGTTAATAATATCTAAACTCACCTTTATAATATTTTATTTTTGATTTAATGAAATTTTATTGTTTGCGCTTTTTCTATATTTATTATGATTTAATTTCTGCATTTGCATAACTCGGTGATAAAACGAGAGGGTAAATTGAACGAAAAATTATTAAATTGGGCTAACGAGAGTTAGGTAATTTGATAGAACAAGAATTAAATCAAATCGGTAAATTGTGTGAAGAGAGATCTTGTATAGGTTCCCAATGGTTTTTGGACAATGTCAAATCTAATTAGGGTTTTAGATATATTGTTAATTGAGAGAGTGCAATTCCTATGATCTGATTAGGGTTTATAAATTAGGGTTAATAGTTATAACTTGAGAGAGAGGAATCAACCATAAGACCATCTAGACCCAGTAATCCAGTAGTTCATAAGCAATTAGGTTAGCATTAAAGATAGATAAAAGTTCCCTCTCTCAATTGGTAGTTCTTTAGCTTGATTCTTGATTGGGTGTTGCAATTCCTATTTAGTTAATATTTCGTGATTGATTATTAAATTGAATTATTTGATTGAATTACATTCCTATTTTAATTTCGTTACATTTTGAATTACTGCACATTATTTTGGCCTTAGATTTTAGAATTAAATTATCGTGGAATTGACATCTTAGGTACTATGCGAACAACCCGTGCGCTTGCGAATTATCGAGGTTAAATATTAAAACTTATATATATTTGAAAACAACGATCAACTAGCTACAATTATGTTGTGTACTTGCGGTTATTATAATATTCATTAACTCACAAAATAGGTCAATCAAGTACCAAATAAAAATATTTTTTTTGAAGAACACTTATGTTATAAATTACTATGTTATGGAAGTAGTGCTTGATCAATGAAAAGAATTTTTAATTTATGGCAAAACTCTAATAGATACTTAAGAAAATTACACTCCTACAGTGAAAGGATTGTTTGATGTGATAGTTACGTTCACTACATTCAAACCGTATCTTATTGTCTAAAGTTATTGTCTACATATATCACTGAGGTACCTTCTTTGAAAAAATGGCACCAAAACCATATTGATTATATGGATTCTATTATTGTAAGAATTCAATTTGTAGAATAGGAATAAAAAGGGAGTTGGAAAGTTAGTAATAGACTATCTATCTAATTTAGAAAATCCAAATATAGAGGAGTTGGATGAAGAATACGTAGATGAAAATTTCTAGAGAAGTAATTATCTTTTACATATGCATTTGGTCCATTCTTTGGTCGCAAATTATACTAATTATTTAGCAATATGGATTCTCACTAATGATATTTCACATCAGCAAAAGAGGACATTCTTTTCTAATTTTAAATACTACATTTAGGAGAACATATTCTTTTAGAATTTGTACAAATTAAGTTAAGCAGATGTATATCAGAAGAAAAGATGGAGTTAATAATTTGAAATTGTTATTCAAGGGAAGTAGGAGGTAATTTTAGGGATAAAAGAATTATAGTAAAGAAGCATTACAATTAGATTTTAATTAGTCAAATGTGTTTATAGATGCTCATATGTATGTGAGATATTGCTTTAAACATCAAAGAATAGGTAATGTATCAATAAAACATGAAATGCCCCTTACTATTATTAGTGATTTTTTGATATTCATCGCATATTTCAATAAAAAATTCCACAACTTATCCCTTATATTAATTGAGCTTTGATAGTTATAGATTGCATCATGTTTTAGTGGGTGATTTTGTGTGTGTTTAGTTGTTAATTTGATTGATTAGTGCGTGTTTAGGTTAAAATTGTGTTTTTAAGTGTTTTATGGGTTAGAGCATGCGTTTGAGCTTTAATTTTATACTTTTGAGGTGTCTTGATGTGTTTGCTAGTAATTTAGGGCCAATATAGAAGAATAGAGAAGATTCGGAGAAAGCCTAGAGCAGGAACTAGGGCCACAATCATGGTCAATAAGCCACGATTGTGACAAAACCAACCAGAAGGAGCCACGATCGTGGCTTGTCCAACGACAATGTAGACATATGTCCCGACTTGAGTTTCTAATGGACTTTTTAGACCTTTCAAGCCTGGAAAAAGCCCTAGGGTTGCCCTAAATAGAAAATAGTATAAAAGGCATTAGGACGGAACCCTAAGGGAGCCTCCAATCTACCAAGTTGGGAAACACTCCAAAAGGAGAGAAGAAGAAGAGAGAGAAAGAGTAAGAGAGGAGAAAGAAGCAGATCTTCATAGCTGTTACTTTCTTAAGGTTTCCCAATACCTATTTCACGTGTATTTCTTTCATCTTTGCTTTCATTTTCTTTGAATGTTAAGATGAATACGAATATATTTATCGATTTGGGTTTGATTAAGTTGCTCTAACTTTTTCTTTGAGATTTTACCTTGATTCAATGTTAATATAGTTGTTTTTATGTTATTTCGATAGTGTTGTGATTAATTGTGAAACTTGCATATTTTTATAATAATCGAGAGGATGAACTGAATAAAAATGATTGGATTGGATTAATGAGAGTTAAGTGATCCGATAAACCTCGTGATTAATCATATCAATTATTGTTCAAAGAGAGACCTCGTGTAAGACCCAGTAGTTTATTAGAGGGCTTAAGATCTAATTAGAGTTGTGGGTCTTTTGTTAATCGAGAGATTGAAATTCCATAATTCAATTAGGGTTTATAATTTTGGGATTTAATGATTATAACTCGAGAAAGAGTAATCTGCCTTACAATAGTTTAGAACTAATAACAAAATAATGCATAATTGACTAGACTAGCATTGATAAACAACACAACAATACTCAAATTCCCGCCTAAGCAGGATATGGGAAGGACAAGATGTATGCAGTCATGCCCGCATCTACTAGATTAGCATTGATGATAGGGAAAATGCCAATTCTCAATTTCTTTTGTGTTAAACTTGCTAATTAAATTCTTGCTAATCACTTTCCTGCATTTACTTTTCCTTGCAATTTTTATTTTCAATTTATCAATTTTCTAACATTAGATAACGTATGATTAGATTAATTCACACTTCCTCATGGGATTGACCCTTCACTTACTACAAGTCAAGACCTCTGCCCTTGCGGTATTTTAAAGACCATAAATTGTAAAGATTGTGAAACGATCAACAAGCTTCTAAACTTATATTGTCAATCTTCTTGCTCAAAGCTTCCAATTTCACTTCTAATTTTGTCACTATGTTGACATAATGAATAACACTTGGTTTGGGTTTGGGGTTTTTGGTTCCCTACTTGTAATTGTTATAGTTATATATTTAATCAATTTTTTCAATTCCTTAAGAGCTTTAAAGTAGATAGTCCCACACGAAGATGCAATAGTCAACTGCTTGAATAAGTAACTCAACAAATCCTTACATCTCTCCTAAGTATGGTATAATATCTCACTCTTTAGTTATTGAAAGGAGAAGACATCATTTTTTAGTTTTACAATTTATATTGAAGGAAAATATTTGGCTGAAAACATTTTAGAAAGACCATTACATGTAGTAATAAATCCAGGAGGCAAATATTTTAGTTAACCGAACAACATCTTTTGAAGCTCCAATAATTTTGAAAGTATTACAGATCTCCAATAAAGTTAGCAAGATATGCATTTAGATCATCATATAATAAGTTATTAGACTACAAAGTTGTTGAATGATCTGAATTATGTTAAACTTCTTCTCAAAATTACTAGCCTCCACTTTGTGCCTAATAGTGGTAGATTATGTCTCCATAAGTGATGGTTAATCATAATCTCATATAGTATGATGTCCTCCCTATTTTACCACTATGTCTAGTATTTGTAACCTCAAAACTTTTAGGTTTCTATCCTTTAAATTTCAAAGTTAAGTCACTTTTTATTTATAGATCTTAATTAAATAATTCTCCAAGACTACTTTTGGTTATAAACTAAAGTATATCAAGTTCAAAATTTAGAAAATAAACACAAGATCAAGAAAGAAGGTACTAAAAAATAAATAGAAATATAAAAGAAAAAGAAACTTGATTATATTAATAAAAATAAAGTGTTCTTAATATCCTAATCATTAATAATAGCACCCAAAAACTTGATTGTTTTTTTTCTCCACATAATGCTAAAGATCACTAGGCAAGTAAACCAATTATTCTTATATTATAGTCTAACTGAATACGAGTGTCGACCTCATAAGGATTACAGGTACTATTAATAACATTTCTATTATCTAATATAACAAAATAAATGATTGATGTGAAAAGAAGGATTAACTAAACTAAAATTGCTAATGTAAAATAACAACAATGACAAGAATACCTAATATGAATCTTGTTGATACGTGGGGTTTAGGGTTAATGTGAAATAACAAACCATAATAACCAAGATTAAAGTACCAATTAATAAACAAGGCCCATATATAGAATCATCTTATAACCTTTTTACGTTTAAACTTATCCTAGTTCAATTGTTAACCCTGGTTTCTTGGTCTAGTAGAAATTATAGAGTTATGACTTTATTCTTTCTCAAAACATATAGATCCTACCCTTAAGTTGATTTATTGATGTCTTTTTCTAACCAAAACCTTAAGAATAACTCGTTTTATGAATTTCCTTGATGAGTTTGACTTAAACCTAAAATATTTTTATAGACTTTTCTTTAAGATTCTATGTAATTTTTAACTATTCAAGTCATAATCTATTTATACATAAGATTTCTATCCCCATATATGAAATCTAAAGTTGACTCAAATGTTAACATATTTCAATTTAATCATAATAAATAATCATGAATAATTCGTCATATATATTAGATATTTCATTAAATCAAATAATTAATTCAAAAAATATTTTTACGATTCTTTTATTCTTTTTGAAAATTAAAGAATAATTCATTCAAAATCCATAAAAGGCATCAATAAGTTATATTACAAGGCAATAAGATAATAAATTTACAAAAGACAACTAAAGTAGACATATCCAGAAAAATTATATTATCTTAAGAGTATTAGGAAGTTTATAAATTCCATTTCTTTCTTGAGTGAGTACTCAATTTCTCTACCACTTAATGAGAAACCAACGTTTCTATAATCTGGCAAAACAATCTTTAAGCTAAGACATGTTTATCTGTCTTGATCTTATTGAAAATTATTTGATTTATATCAATCCAAATTGAGTAGAATACATAATTCAAAATGAGACTAAGGCATATCTTATCTTGTCTTATAAGGAGGTTTTTTTCTTCAGCCCATCTCAAGATGTTGTCCCAATGAGTCTCAGAGCATATAAGATTCAAAATGTGTTGAATTTTAGCCTAAATAGAAGCTATATAATAATATTTGAAGAAAAGGTGATCAGTGCTTTCAACTTCCATATTGTATAATTTACATAAGATATCATTTAAGCCAATAATCCTATCCTTTGTTTTTAGCATTTTCCTTATAGCTAGCCAAGTAATGAAGGAAGGCTTAGGCTTTGAAGAACTTCTTTTGATAATGTTAAACCGTGGAGCTAAAGGAATACTTGGATTGAGAACTTTGAGGAATGATGCATTAGAGAACTCCCCTTTATTGCATAAAGACTAGATTGGTTGGTCACAACAGGAATCATTACATAGGTAATTAGGAAACTAATTACAAATTCTTTCAGCTTCTCTTCCTGAAAAGCTCCAAGAATTTGAATGAATGACACTGTTGACTTAAGGCTGAGTAGGGATTCTGTTGATGAGACTTGAAATATCCTCTCTGAGAATGAATGAATTTATGGAGGTCTAGTTTTCGTACCAAAGCCAAGTATTATCTCCCTTCCCCATCTTGATTTTAATTAATAGATAAATCATTTTCCTCATTCTTAGCAATTGAATAAAATGCCAGGACAATTTATTCTTTTCAAGTTGCCGTAAGCTAGCATTCTTGAGATAACATTCGTTCATCCGTTAACACCATAGAGACTACTTATATTTGAAGAGTCTCCAAATCCTTTTAGTTGGTTCCAAGTTTTGGAAGGTTTTCAATGAAATAAATATAATCCCCTATTATTTTCCCTACGAATTTGCTCCCATTTAATCTTTAACCCCTTTAAAGTTGTCACTCCTATACTAAAGGAAGTTTTTGATACAATTTGTAATTTCCTTGATTAATCCCCTGGGATGAATTAAATGGGAACTTCAATGTGTATACAAGTTGTGTAACATATATATGATGAGTTGAACCCTTCAAGCATATGTGAGAGATCAATTATGCCATGCATTGATCATCCTTTTATATCTTTCCAATAATATAAGGCATTTTTTATATTTTATTCTCATTGAGGATATTAGAAATACAAGGTACTTAAAAGGAAGAATTTATTTCCTCAATCTGAAGATTTCCTGCAATCTTTCAAATAAGTTTAGATAAGATGAAAAATAAGGAGCAACTTTTAAAGAAGTTGAAAAATAAGCCAGATAATCTAACAAAAGCCACAATTGGTTGATTTAATGTGGAGATTGAAGGTTGATTAGCTCCACTAGGGAGTAGTAGATCATCTACAAAACATAGATGTGTTATGGAGAGTTCCTTGTATTTGTGATAAAATCTAAATTTAGGGTTTCTAGCCACCAGACAAGAGATAATTCTGTTGAGCACTTCCTTAGAAACAACAAAAGGTAAGGAGATAGAAGATCTCCTTGCCTTATGCCATTAGTTCCCTTGAATATCTCAGTGGGAGAACTATTTATTAGGAAGCTAAATGAAGTAGTTGAAATATAGGTTTTTATCCTCTTAATGAAAGATCTGGGTAAACCAAAGCATTCTAAGCTCAAAATGACAAAGTTCCAATTGATCCAGTTGAAACCCTTAGAAAAATCAATTTTTGTATAATAGCTTTTAATTGATTTGCTTGAATTGTATTCCCTCAACAATTCCTATTTTAGAAGTATATTATCTAAAAATTTCCTATTAGGAATAAAGGCACCTCATGAATCATGAACAAAATGATGCAATATATCCCTTAATTTGGTTGCAAGCAGCTTTGAGATTAACTTATAGACAATATTGCAACAAGAAATAGGTCTATAGTCATTAAGTGAATTGGAAATGGACTATTTTGGAATAGGACAAATATGGGATGCATCAATCTCCCTTAGCAGTGTCCCTGAATCCATGTACTCCATAACTATTTCTCTTAGTAATGAACTAGTGATTGGTCAGGTGGAATGGAAAAAAAATGAGCATTTTAGCCATCCAAACCTGGGGCCTTCATAGGATTAAGCTTTAAAAAAAACGTATTTTGTTTCCTGAGGTGTGATTGGATTATGAAATGTAAAGATAGCATCCCCTAGTAGTTGCTTTTCAATTCCAAGTAAATTTATCAAACTCCTAACCTCTGAATGCCAAAATTATTAGATTCTCCATAGATTCTTGAAGTAGCTAAGTATCATCTCTTCTATTATATCCTTTTCATTCACCAATTAATAGTCTTTATTTAAAATTCCGTTAGTCTAATGGATTTTATCTTGGTTAGAATTGAGTTGTGAAAAAGAACTTAAAATTGAAGTCCCCCTTCTTTAGCCAACTAATCCTAGATTTTTTCATTGATGAAGTATGATGATCTAGAGAGTTTTATTATAATTTTCCAATTTTCCAGCTTTAGTTGCTCTCAGATTAGGGCAATTGGAGTCCTGGTAACATTTATGTTAATCCTCCCTTAAGACTTTCTTTGCATGAATAAGCATTTCAGCAATTGATAATTGATCTTTTTGGTGAAAGACCTTGAGCTTAGATCTGAGCATCTTAAGCTTTTCCATTAGCTCAAAAGCTTTACATCTATTTATTCTAGAGCTTCAAAATGCATTAACCAAATTTAGAAAACCTTTTTTAAGAAAGATAGTAAGAAAACCTAAAGGGTGCTTTAAAGCTCGATACTGACAGAAAATTTCTAACTTCCAAACTTGACTAGTCTGAGCGAAGAGGAGGTCCAAAGGATGCATAAGAGGAAGGGAAACGGCTCAAGCAATGCTTGTTTACTATGATTCTAACCAATTTCTTTATGATGATGTTATTCCTAAGCTGTTTGTTGCTACATGTGTAAAAATTTCCAACAAAATTGAGATATGTCACCTCTAAATTATTCAACATGTTCTCCAACTCCTTGTTAAAAGTAGAAGTGTTCACGCTATCCCCTTGAGCTTTAGTAGGATGTAAAATGCAGTTCAAATCACTAGTAATATTCCAAGGCTTCTAAATTGAGCTATGAATGAAACACAAATCTTCCCGAAGTTTAGTCTTTTGGAATTTGAAATCAACAACATATATTATGGAAATGAAGAAACCCAACAATGTAGCAATTCAAGTAAATAAACTCATATGAAGATTATAGGATTGATACCTGAACTTTCCTTTCGCTATAAGCAAAAACAATTCTTCTACAATAGTGATGGTTGTAAGTTTAACCAATCTCCCATTCCTTTCTCGTAAACTTTATTAGTTTCTACATGTTTTAACTTTTAGTCCTAGTTTCAAGCAATCCTATAATTATTGGTTTGTTTTCTAGAAAATTTTCCTTCACTAACTGACCTTTGTGAGGTTCATTAAGACCTCTAAAGTTCCAAAACAGTACACTAAATGAGAAAATATGATAGAATTTTAAAAGCAGATGTGAAAAGCTTAGCTATCTCAATATTTTCTTCCTTTCACTATTGCAAAACATGGCCTTCTGCCTCAATGTTAAGATTAGTCCCCTCATTAGTGTCATTAATCTCCATCTTATTCTGATCTAAACTTGGAATCTCCTCAACTCCTTTTGAGAAATTCAGCTTGTCTAAAGAAACTTCATTCTATACTCCCTCATCAATTATTGAGTCATTAGAAGTTGCTTAAATATAGACATCAATGTTAACTTTCGCCATATCTATGAGGTCATTGTAGTCTCTTGAAGTGAATAATTTACTTATTGGTTTCAAGTTTGTTTCTCCAACTGAGTTTTCTTGGTTTCAATTTTGTTTCCCCAACTAAGGGTTTTAGTTATAAGAGACTCGAATATCAACTTTAACCAATTCATTTACTATACTTAATTTCATCACAGGTAGCAATTTAGGGAGAACCTTTTTAAGGTTAACTTCCAAATAAACTCTAGAAAAGCAATCTTTTCTAACTTAGGAGTAGCTAAGTTGAAAGCTATAGGTGTTCTAATTGAGCTTGCTATCAAGCTTAGCCCATCCAATATCCAATTTCCAAAGGAATATTGTGCAGATTTATCCACAGGGGAATGGTATTGATGGATGACAATTTGACTATATTTTGACACCCATGTTTGATATATTTTGCTTGATATTTGATACTTTTATTGTACATTTGGCACTTCATATGGTTCGAGTGTCATTATAGGTGATAATTGCCTTTATGGACTTAAAGGAGAAGAAACCAGACAAAAATGCGGTTAAAACAGAAAAAACAACAATATGGAAGAAATGCATGGTTGTGAACTTTTGCGATATCCGAAGAATTTTGATTATGTACGTTTATATGCATAGGTGTGTACACTAGCGTGCATAACCCATAAACCCAAATTTTTCCTATAAAATGATGTTTTTGACTACTAATGAAAAGGTAAGACTTTAGGAGCCGATTTCCAATCATGAAGAACATCTAGAAGGGACAATTTTAGTCTAGAGAAGAGGGAAAGATGAAGAAATCATCGAAAGATCCATCAAAATATAAGATCAAGCCTCTACATCGCAAGAACATTCGATCAAAGACAATTATGGAGATTTAGAATTATAAACCCTTTGATTTGAATTCATTTTTATTTAAGTTATATTTGATTACATGTTCAATCACATGTAACTAAACTTCCAATTAGTATTTAGGTTAGATGAAACCTATGTTATTACTTTGACATGATTTGATACCTTTATTAACGTAATTGGTTTAATTGATTATTGTAATTTGATTACGTGTTTTATCTGTAATTTAATTTCATATGTAGAGATTGAGAAATCTGTCCTAGTGTGAATAGATTTACTATAATTAGAAGGATTTGATTATAAACCTAGAGATAGGATAACATAAATTCTCCGGATTAGGGTCAACCTAATAGAGGGATTTATAAAATGGTAATACAATCCTATAAGATTTAACCTGAATAATTCAGTTAAAGACTTTAAGATTAGTTGTTAGCAGTTTAAAGGTCAGCTACTAGCATACCATAGGAGTCTCTATGGTCTAATAAGTCATCAAAACAATTGCATGATAAAAGATTAATTTGTCGATGGTTTAAAGGGATTCAAACCTAGATACTAATTTTTGATAATAATAGTTTTCTTGGTGAATTCAACTATCTTTGTGTTCATTATTGCTTCCTATTTCTTTAATTGTTTAGTTTAATTTTCTTTTAATTAAAAACTAAAATCAATCCTTAGGATAGATAATAGGGGAAGGGTAACTACTAGTATTCATAGTCTTCATAAGATCGACCCGTACTTGATGGTACTAGCTACAATTACGCCATACACTTGCGATTTATTACAAATGCACTATCATGAAATAGGTAAATTAGGTATCAATGCATGATTTGTCAAACTCTAGACCAAGTAACCGGTAGCACCCACTCTTACAGGGTATATTCCCAAATATATCGTTGATATTCTAGAATATACTTTACGAGGGTGGTGTGCTAGGTCAGTTAGTCAAATTCATTTCAAAATTTTCCAAACAGCACACGGAATTTCATAAAACCAATAATCATTAATGGCCCATTTTATCATAACAATTTCAATCACAAATGTCACAAACAATACTCACATCATCATGAATTCTAGTAATCATCTGGTTCCATTACAATTAAAAAGTATGTTTAGTCAAACTACTATTACAAACTGAATTTAATTGTACAATAAATAGTGCTTGCAGGATACAATGTTTAATACAAAATGACATAAAATATATGCAGATGCCAAATGATCCTGACCTCAAACTCTTTTTTGAATGTCGTGGTTATACTTCAATTGGTATAACTGGGCATCCTTCGATCCTGAAAGACAACTTTGCAATTTTGGCAACTTTTGAACTAAGTGAGCGAACCATCCTTGATGGCTCACTCATATCATGTAACACAAATAGTTCACATTTCAAATTCAATTTGTAGATAAGTAATTTACACATATAGCACATCATTTCATTAAGTTGTCATATAGCCTCAAATAACACTTTATTCACTTATTTTACATTTCATATTCAAAACAGTCAAGTAGTTCATTTCAATCATTTAAACATACATATAAATTATATATGCAATGCTCATGAGACTCACTTTCAATTGTTACGTTGTTGTGATCGAGTGCCTGTAACTATCCCATATCCATTGTGGATATCAGGCTCATTAATAACTGTCTCTTATCCGTTGGGGATACAAGGCTTATTATGCATAGTGAGCCTTTTGCTCTTAATCACATTCTGAGCTTTAAGCTCTTTTTCGGTGGCTACTCCGGTCACATCTGCCTTTATCTGATCACGCATTCATGTAGTGTAATGCTTCAAATCTCATATGTCAATTAGTCACTTAATTTCACTTTACACGTTCATTTTCATATATCATCGGACCTAAGTCCGGTATTCAACAAATATGTTCACAATCAATGAAGCAGGTCCAATATGATCACATTTATCAAACTCCTTAGACTATTAATGTCCGGAATTATCACATTCACATTCACAGTAGAAGTAAATCAATATAGCAATTTAAAATAGAACATTTATTTAATGTAAGATCATCTAGGTTGACTTATAGTACGCTCTAAATTAGCATTAACTTATATGATCCGGAAATGTCTGGATGCTAACGTTCAATCATGTGTATCAACTTCATGCAATACGCATTGTACACACATTACTAATTAGACAATCACATAAACATTCAATTAGACACATATGTATATATGTAGTGTATAATGCATGCTCAATTTGACTATTTCAAGTATTTATCCTTAATCACATTCTCTTGATTATTTAAACAACATCATTTGTGTATATCAAGATTGCACTTAGGTTTATATTTATGAGTACTTGGTCATCCTAATATCATCAATCATATACTATCACATATATGCTCTCCAATTCTTTTCTATCATTATAAGATCCCAAAATTATCCAATTTCTCATTCACCTTTACTTAATACACATTTTTCTTCTTCTTTGAATCATATTAGCATTCATAATTTTTTAGATTTTGGTATTTTGATACTAACAATTACTTCACTATGCTATAACTTCATTTATCACTCTAAACACATCTCACATTTAATCACTTATTCAAGCGTAATGCAGGGTTCATTCAAGATATCATTCAAGCCTAAATACATCATAAGGTAACATTAGTTGGTTCAAACATCACACAAAAGACAACCTTTTTATTCTATTTATCTACCTACGATCGTGGTTTCCCTCCCACGATCATAATAGAACCTCATGGAATTGGCCAAAATCTTGATGATCCTGTCACGATCGTGATAGAACTATATTCTTGCCAAGCCATAATCGTGCTCAGCATTTTCTTTCTTATTTCTTCCACGAATTCAACACGCATACTATCATAAATTTCACTCCAAATTTTCTAGCATTCATATCCATTTATGCAACTTCATTACATGTTAATTCAACTATCATATTAGTTGCATTAAAACCACAAAACTCTACTCATTTGATTCATATTCATTCTGCTTTTTATTCACTCCTCATTTCTATCTCAATATCATTCATAAACAAATTATAATCTACAATTTATCATAACACAAAAATAGATTGTCAATGTACATACATACATTCAACATTAACTTTCTACACACATTTAACTCCATTGCCACCTTCATTTCATTTCTAAACTATCACCTTCATTTCTTCTCATTTTATGACACCACATTACTCCATATTTTAGCTTTAAACTCTTTTTAACTAATCTCTATAACAACTAAAGAAATCCACATTATTATACACAAAAAACAGAACATAAAAACATCCATTTATCCATCAATTTTTTTGCACTTTTTCTACAACATTTTTATAAACATTTTAACTCAAAAGCATCACTACATCATCTTATTATTCATTACTCGTCATATGTGTAAAAACAAGACATCAATGTGTTCATTTCTACATTCATGGTTCACATATATACTCACCATTTTAGGCTCATTTAACCTCTAACTAATATCATACATGTTTCATTTAATAAATCATAAATGAGTAATGCTTTACACTTACTAATTAACTTCAAGGTCTTCTATTCACACTTAACCCTAGCTTCCAAGCATCATTCGATCATCGTCATAGAGGTGGAGTAGGTCAGTTTTTTAGTGACAAATGAAGAAGACAAATAAATGGAAGTAGTAGTGAAAGGTGAGAACAAGATTCAACGTTGAGAGGTGAGAAGCAAGTGGTGTGATAAGGAGAAGAAGAAAGAAGAGAATAATGAAGAAGAAGAGAAGTAAGCATGTATTTACCAATTGAAATACAAAAGATGGTCTTTCAATAAAAAATATCGTGGATGGGTGATGGCAAGGAAAGTGACACTTGTCATTTGCCACATGTCACCACCTTGTGGTTTCCAATTAGCCCTCTTTAATAACCAATCTATTTGCCTCCAATTTCTAATCCAATTGTCTCCCAAGTTTCTATGACACTTGTCATTAAATCTTAATGTCATTTATCCATAATTTTCGTTATCATGTGATACTTATTTCTATTACCATTTATCAATTGTTCTACCACTTGGCATTTTTCCTAATCCAAAATACACATAAATGTCAAAATTTCCCCAAATTTTCACTAAAAATTCTAAATTAATAATTATACTGACCAAGTCAATTTTTAAGACAATTTATTCACTATTCACTTCATAATCAAATTAAAATCATTTGTACTTGGAAAATGTCAAATGAGTGCATGAACAGTCATTGTGGTGTGTACAAAATAATCAAATGCTCATGTGCGTAGGCCAATATCATGTATGAAATGCATTTTTCTAGTCTCTCATTGCTATTTCTCATTTATAGAAATCTAGAGTTCTAGCCTTTAGTATAGAAACAGGATGTTATATAACCATTTTTGGATGAACATTGATAGTCCACCTATATGCCAATGTCTGGATTCTATGATTTTGTTCAGGCTTTCTTCATTTGTAAACTTGAACAAAAAGGAATCATCTTCAGTTACTGGAATCTTATTAAGCCCTTTGCTTTCTCATCTAGCTTGTTCCCAATTATGCATTAATAGGCGTGATGGTCTTTTGCTAAGGAAGAAACCTATTAGTGTGTTACACTAATGCTTTGCTCGATTCTACAACATCTCTAATAATTTTTTCCAATAGATTTATCCTAGTTAGCTCATATTAAAGTAAAAAATCAACAAAAACTAAGAAAGAACACAAAATAAAAGAACTCATTCTCATAGATCTTGATTTCTTAATTTCTTAATTTGAATCTTAATGGAAATCCCTTCTTTTCTCTCTAAAGTTTCTTTATTCTTATCTCAAGACACTCTGTGTCTTCTCTCTAGTGATTTGTAGTTATATCCTCTCTTCCTCTTTTGTATCTCTATCTTTTATATCCAAAAATAATAAAAATTCCAAACTACATGACAAATAAGTCATACATAAATCCATATTGGTCTTGGTGTTGCTTCCTGCGTAGAAAATATCAAATTATAAAAAATTTCACCAACATGGCATCCAATATGACTTCAACATGGTATCGTGTTAGTTCCCTATGTTAAACCCATATTCCTCCAAAATGATGTTAAAACTTCTCCAACTTATCCTAATTAAGTACTTTTTATTAAGGAGCTAAAATAAGGCCTATAAGTAAAACAAAAACCATATTAAATACAAAATCATATAGAATCATCTAAACACAATGAAAATGCTCTCAAAGTTATGTTAAAAAATTAATGTAATTAACATTTATAAGAAAGGAAACCCAGCTTAATTTCAAGTACATTGTGTCTCCACCTCTGATACCATCACTACCTCATTCACCTTAACCGTTTCATGTTCTAACCCTTTTCTTTTCATTTTTTAAATATTTTCTTCTTATGTTTTTGGTATATTGTGGTTCTTATTTGTTGGGGCCCATATCCGGAACCCAACTACTTAATCTGAAACCCTCATACCTATGTACACGTATAAGGTCAACTGGG
>JAOSBN010000009.1:4088872-4101191 GCA_027563595.1 Erythroxylum suave
TTATGAATTACATTAATTACAAATTTTTAATTTACTTAAGTTAATTATTAATTATTAAGTTAATATATAAAAATTATCAAATTAATAAGGTAGTGGGCAGGCCGTGGGTTGCGAGTCGTTCGGTCCTGCCCGCCCACAGTTCCATGGGCCACCGACCGCATTCCACGGGCCATATCCACCTGGCCCGTGGCCTAGTTTGACCAGGCAAACCCGTTAACCATCGGCTGAGCTGGGTTGGGTCGACCAGAATTGACATCCCTAGACACAAAGAGTTTTCTCCTTCTTTTTAAAATGGGTCTATATAATAACTTTCTTTTTGTTTAATTTCAGGGACTCTACTATGATCCAAAAACTTAGATCAACTTGTATGAAGTTATCCAGATAAAGGCCCCTCCTTTCAGCCAGGGTAAGTTTAGAAGCTAGTATTGCAAATAATTTCCATATAAGTGTGTTTCTGAACTATTGGAGAAGCTAGAATGTTCTGCTCTGCGTTGAATCTGAATTGGTTGGAGACTATGCATGAATGTGTTTCTAGAGAATCTGGATTTTCTTCTTTGTGTTGATCTAAATTTGAAAACCATGCATGTATGAAATAGTTTATGCTCTGTAGTAACCTGAGCTTGTCTGATCTAAACTGAGTTGAAACCATGGGTGTATGAATGTGTTCTGCTTTACTTTGATATGAAGTGGATTGATACCTTGGATGTATGAAGTAGTTGGATTTCTAGGGATTAGAAGAAATCATCAGAGAATATACTCCCCAAGTGAGAGCCATTCTTCTGCTATAGTGTAGGCTCAGCTGGTGTATTATCAGTTGTTCCCTTATACTGACCATAGTGAGGTCAGTAAGAGAGAGAAGGGTTTTAGATTCCTCTCTGAATCTTCTATTATTCCTCTCATTGCATATAGTTTGGGCACATGTAGCTATTGAGATAAGGATGATATTCCTGTAATGTTTAGAAGTGCTCAAATGAGATAGGTTCTATAGTATGTCCAGGAGTCTGTAAGAGGGAGTCCTTGGTATACATAGAATAGAGATTCTAGACCAAATCTCTTTCTTAGGCAGTTCAGTAAAATTTTTAGACCTTGGAATTTCTAACCATACCCTTATTAGAATTGACAACTTGTTTAATATTACTAGAACCCTTCATCCATTTCGGTTAAACAACTTTCTGGTCAATATGGAGGGGTTTCAAGAAGCTATAAGGAAGGGTTTGAATTGTGAGGTTTATGGAACAAAATAGAACATATGCATCCAAAAGCTCAAGTCTATTAAAAAGGAATTGATGAGCCTTAACCCAAGGGGAGGTCAAAATATCTCTAAGGGGATAGAAACTGCAAGGGTTAGACTTTCAGTAATACAGAAAATGATAGTAGAAAATCCTATAGATGCACCACTAGCTACCACTGAAAAGGAAGCCCTAAAAAAACTACCTGCAACTAGTGGACAATCAGTGCTTCTTATTCAAGCAAAGAGCTAGAATCAATTGGATAAAAGAAGGGAATAGACGTACTCAGATCTTTTTTAATTCAATGTTAGCTAGAAAGCATGTAAACAGAATCACATCCATCACTTCTGAATCTGGAGTTGTTATTTATAGACAAGAAGGTATTGCAAAAGATGTAAGGAACTTTTACAGTAATCTACTAGGCTCAAATAGTAGTCCTCCTGATCTTGGTAATGATCTAAGGTAGTATATTCAAGCAAGAATCTTTGCACAAGAGGTTGATTTGTTAATTAGAACAGTTTCGGATCAAGAAACAGAGATGGTCATTTTTGAAATGAATGGCTTCAAGGCACCAGGGCTTGATGGCTTGAATGGATTTTTCTATCAAAAATCCTAGAGTGATTTGGGGGGATTAGTTAAGGAGGCTGTGTATGAATTTTTTCAGAAAGGGGTACTGCTTAAAGAGATCAACAAGACTTTTCTTTGTTTGCTCCCTAAAAACTCCAACCCGACCTCTCGGAGTGAGTTCAGGCCCATTTCCTGTACTAACTTCCTCTATAAGATCATAGCCAAGATCTTGGCAAATAGAATGAAGGAGATACTAAAATTCCTCATCAGTGAGAACCAAGGAGCTTTTATGAAAGGCAGGGATATTGGGGATAATATTCTTCTAGTGCAGGAGCTTTTGAAAGGCTACAACCATAGGAAAAGTCTTCAAAACTATTTTATTAAAGTGGACTTATAGAAAGCATTTGATAGTATGGACTGAAACTTTCTGCCACGAACCATGGACGTCATCAATTTTCTCCTAAGATTCAAAAGATGGATTCAAGAGTGTACTGCTACTGTTTCCTACAGTTTATTAATAAATGGGAGTCTTATTGAGATGTTCAGAGGAAGGAAAGGGCTTAGGCAAATGGATCTTTTTTCCCATTATCTATTCCTAATTTGCATGAAAGTCCTTACTCGAATGTTAAAGCATAATACTTCTATAGACTCTAGATTCATATTTCATTCTAAGTGTAAGAAACTCTCCCTCACTAGCCTATGTTTTGTAGATTATCTAATCCTCCTAAGCAAGGCAATGTCAACTAAGTCTCTATACTGATGAGTACACTTAACTCCTTTAAGAAGGTATAGGGTCTATGTATCAATCTTCAGAAGAGTTGCCTCATCCTTTCTAAAAATGCTTCTCATCTCTCAAATTCCTTATCACTAGCTACTAGTATGGAAAGCAAAGACCCTCCTCTTCTATACTTGGGTATCCTTATTTCATCCAGAAGGCTACGATTTTGTGAATGTATCCCTCTAATAGAAAAAATTCAAAAACCTTTGGGATCATGGACTAATAGAGCTCTATCTTATGGAGGGAAACTTCAACTTTTCAAATAAGTTATAATGTCAATGCAAACCTATTGATGTTCCTATCTATTTCTCTCTAAGGGGCTTATTAAGTCAATTGAAAAGTTGATGAAGCAACTTCTATAGGAGAAGAGGAATAGGGAGAAAGGAATAGCAAAAGTTAGTTAGAGGACTATTTGTCTACTGAAAGAAGAAGGAGGTTTAGGGTTGGAACCAATTAGCAAGAAAAACAGACTATTAATGACTAAGAGGATTTGGAGAATCCTAGGTAAAAAGCAATCTATGTGGATCAAATGGATTCATATCTACTTATTGAAGGGGGAGAGTTTTTGGGCTCTAAAGATCAAAGATACTTTCACTTGGTTCTTTTTCAGATTCTAAGGATGAGGCATGTAGTCAAACAATACATCACTTGTCAAACAGGGACTGGAGAAAGTTTTTCCTTATGGTATGACAACTGGATAGGGCATGGAGCTCTAATTCATAACCAAATGGCAAGAACTCTATTAGAGAGGTTCCCTAAGAAAACAAAGCTCAAAGAAATAGCTAGAGATGGAGATTGGTTGCTAACATCGGATAAGATTAATCAATTATCCATTCCACATTATAGAAGCCATGGGGAGAGAGATATCTACCTATGGAATGGGATCTCAGTTTCAGATATCACACTAAAGGAAGCACAAAAGATAAGGGATGGGTTTGCTAATAGAATTAGATGGTATTCTGTAAGATGGAACAAAGTTCTTAAACCTAATGTCATTTTTCTTATCTGGCTAGCTATGTTGAATAGGCTCAGCATTCTAGATAAATTGAAGTTCCTACCCTCCTCTAAAATGTGCACCCTATGTTATCTTGAGGATGAAACTAGAGACCACCTCATGATGCTCTATAAAAGGACAATAGATACTCCAGCCCAATCTATGCTTTACTTCTGAGTTCTGCTGGTCAAATCAACGGACAAACTTTAGTTACTTAATGCTTTTTACATCTTCTACAAATTACCACAAGCTGGTAACTCTTATAAAGACTAACAATATAGTGATTAATATGAGTATAGAAATAAGATATGAGCTTCAAAGCATTATTACATTATCGTTAAATTTCAACACTCTCAGGAATTTGGTACCAATCAGGATCAGCATGCAGAACACCGAGCAACCTAGTTTTCTTCCTTGTTTTCTTTTTCCTGATAGAACTCTGTAGTTTTTGGACCGACAAACTTTCACACAACTTTCATTGATCAAACTGATTTTATACATAAAAACTCAACAGAAAAGATAAGAAAAATTTTGAAGAATTACAAACAAATCAACTAAAGATCATGCTGTAGCTATCCCTAAAAACTAGGACCTTAGTTGCAGATCAAGATTATGACAGCAACATAATTTATTCAAACTTAAATTTTTAGCATCTAACAAATCACAACTAACTTGACACCTAGACTTGATTAGCATAGCCGTAACATATCTCCTGCAGCATCTAAGGCATATTTCGTACAAACTCCAACTCAATATTCCAAACTTGAAACCTTGTGATTCTGGACATCACATTTGATCTTGAAAAATGGAGTTTCCATGTTACACTAGTCTGGTCCAATCCTAATTAGTTTCAGGATCAGACAATGACCTTCTACTAGTGTTTCACGGTTCCATCAACAGATTAGTAAGTAGCCACTGCTACAAGGGCTGAAATTAGCATTACTACTAGAATTCATGCTTGTTGAAGTTCGGTGCATTTTGAAATCATCACATAGCGAACATATAGGAGCAGCAAAGAGACAACGACGATTAAAGCAGCTCCACTTATGGATGTCACGGACTGAAAGGATGGAAACACATGGGCCAAAATAGCAGTGCTTAGAAGCAAAAACATTTTGATGAGAATGTTTATCAGCTTATTACAGCTTATTATCTTTGTATCTATCTGGCAAAGATCCTTCTTTAACACCGACAATTGGTGACATAGCGAGTGCGTACTTGGTAATGGGACCTGCCAATATGGTGTAGAACCTATCTTCGCACTGATCTTTTGTTGGAAGATTCAGTGCTAGTTGGGATTGCACAGTGGCCTAATATAAGGTAACCACTTGTGACCATAGATACATAGGTGACCCTAGAAACCTTATTACCAAAACCTGCAATATTGAGACATGGAAAACACTTTAATCAGTGGCAAATTGTAGCTCATTAGTTTCTGAAAGTTCTTCGGGATTAGCACACTAGTTATTTTTAGGTGATTGTTTCAATAAACTAAAAGCCATAGAGTAAAAATCGGAGAATACCGTGAATTAAAATTGAAGCGGATAAATCACATTAGAATTGGGAAATTCAAGAGAAAATTGACTTCTTAGCTTAGGTTAAAGTACTTGTAAAATCCAATGTTTTAAAAAGCCAGACAAAGGAAAGATTTAAGGTTTAAATGTTCAATGAGTATTAAATTGGTATATAATAAATAAAAAATTAAAATTATAAGAATAAGTAAAAATATAGTACAAAATAAAATAATTTATTAAAATAAAAATGCACTAATAATACTTATTAATATATAATATATCTAATAATTTAAATTACGGTTAAATCTAACATAAGATTTAAAATAATATTAAAAATAAAATTTATATTTTTATATAAAGATTCTTAAAAGTTCAAGTATATTCAAAGAAAGGCAGTAGAAGTAACTTTATTTTATCTTTGTTAATGTCTTTAAAACAAACTTCTTTATAGTAAATATTATTTTTAACATACTCTTAAATTGTTTTAAGCAAAATTATTTATACATACTAATTAATAATCTGATTTATTAAAATAATTTTTGATAAAAATAATAATTATTTTTAAAAGATAATAATTTAAAAATTTTCAACAAAGTATAAAGAGATAAATAAAGAATCAAAATTTCAAAAATATAATTTATTCATGAGATTAATAAATTTAATATTTTAAGAATAAAAATATTTATTCATTTTTTATAGTAATAATTTAAAACAAAATTTTATTATAATATAAAGAGATAAATAAAGAATATAAATTTTGAGAAATATAATCTATTAGTTAGATTATGTGAGGGACTTAAAAAGTTAAAAAATAATTCATTAAAATTCAAAAAATTTCTATCATTAAAAATCTCTAACTATTGTACAAATCCTCAATTTGCATTAATGATGGGTTAAGTGTTAAAATTAGAGAGTGCGAGGAAGCTATACAAAAGTGCAATTGGACCTCACGTATACTTGGGTTAGTGTGCAAAAGTGAAGTTGGGCCCCATATGTACATGGGTTGATGTGCAAAATTGAAGTTGGGCCCCATATGTATATGGGTTGATGTGCAAAAGTAAAGTTGGACCACATACTTAAATTCTTCCTTAATGACTAGCTTTCTTAGAAAAGAGGCTAGTTTTCTCGTAAAAACTGACTAGTTTTTTCTCACACAAGTTATAAGCACAAGCTGGACCAAAAATTAGGTCAGTTTGTATTTATTTCGATCAAACTGATCAATCTAGTTTTTAAATCATTGGTAAAATCCATTGATCCAACTGACCAACAATTAATTGCCTGTGACCTTATGACTTGCAAACAAAAATACAAACAAATCTCAAATCCCAGATACCTTAGAAATTGAGCCAAGCATTAGTAACAAACTAGCAGGTAATACCTTCGTGAGGAACTTATGGAAGCAAGTCTTGGGTAATGGAACCCTTTTAATCTACCTCCATTTTTTCCCTCCGCAAACATCTAAAGGAAAATCCATTGTGACTCTTGGGAAATCCTCAGGAAAGGCATGAGAAAATGGGAGGCTACACTAATAGGCTTCTTTATCGATAAGCGACCATCCTTCTAAGCTCTACAATCCTAAGTAACATAACAGTGGAAAGGATTAGGCCTTCAAGAAGTATAGTTTGAGTGACAACAACATTTTCTTATTCAGATTCAACTTTATTGAGTTAGCATAGAAAATATCAGAGATGGGACTATGGTACTGTAATTGTAAACCTTTCTTACTACAAGGATGGAAGCCCAGTATCAATATCCAAGATCTACAGCACAAACACATACCTATATGGGCTTGTATTCACAGTAAGCCCCTGGAGTATTGGACTACTAGGGGGCTTAGTCACTTGGGAAGCTATATATAATGCCAATATTGAGAATGAATGAGATTGGAAACCTTCTTAAAGATTAGGTGATTGTACATATAGTTGGAGACTAGGAAGCTCTATGCCTAAGCAGTTTTACATACTGACAGAGAGGAAGTTTGTCACTAAGTAGTATAATGAATTGATCCATGTGGATGGGAAGGGAAAAGTTGCTCCTTCCATTAGCACAATCGAGTTAAGTAAAAATGATGAGACAATTACCAAAGAGGCTAAGGCCATGACAAATATAAAGGCAGAAGGAGAGGATAATAATATAATATAAGGGCAGGATATATGCAAAACAAACATACCAGTTAAATCCACTCAAAGGGAAGAAATTAGTCAGTCAAACTCATCTTAAGATATAAACTCCAGGAAGAATCAAAGGAGGAGTTGACTCAGAAATACAAAGAAAAGCTTGACGAGGAGGAAGAAATCTTTAACCTCCCAAACATAAATGTCCATTTTGATTTGGAATATAAGAGGGCTAAATGGCCCTAATAAGAAGAGAATGGTAGCTGACAATATACTAGATTCTAAGTCTCTTTTATTCAATCTTTGGGAACTAGAATAAAGAAAGTCAATTGTTCCAAACCCTTATTTTTGAAGGAAAATTGGAATTTTCTTATTATCCATAACCACCATCACAATGGCAAGATTCTTGTAGCTTTTAACACCAAGGAACTAAATGCTCAACCAATTATAATATAGCAACATGTTCCATTTGAAAGTTTTGAAGAGGAGCACTAAACAAAGATCCCAGGTCTCAATTGTGTATGGTTTCAATCACATATTACAGGTGGTCAAATTATGGAATAGTTTGTGTAGGATTGGGAATAAGATCAGTGAACTATGGTTGGTGCTAGGGACATCAATTGCATGTTATATGCCAATGAAGCTAAAGGTAGTACCATTTGCCCAAGGAATCATATTAAGGAATTAAGGGACTGCATAAACCAAATACATATTACAGACCTAAGGTTGGAGGGTCAAATATTTATATGGTGTAACAAATAACAGGGCCATTGGATGACAAGCTTAATAGGGAAATGGTTAATAAGGTATAGATGTAGACTTTTCTTAAAAGTAAAACTTCCTTCAATTGTAATATCCTGTCAGACTATGCCCCAATCCTTATTAAAAATGTCTTTTATCAAGTAAGAAGTTCCCTTTTAGATTAACAACTACTTTTTAAAAATGGAGGGTTTTAATGATGTAGTTAGGAAGAGGGTCAATGCTAGCATAACAAGTACTAAAATATTTTTCTACATGAGAAAGTTGAAGGCTATCAAAAGGGAATTAAAATTGCTACAAAAAGAGGGGAAATAACACCTGGAAAGTAGTCAATAAAGACAAAGGATAAATTGGCTAGATTACAAGAGGATTTATATAGGGATCCTATGAATGAACAGCTAAATAAGTAAGAAACTATAGTTGTTGATCATTAAACATAAATGTTGGAGAATAATGTATCACTAATAAGGCAATAAGCAAAGGTAACCTAGCTAAAGGAAGGTGATAGAAGTATAAAATTCTATCATAGGGTAATTAATAAAATTATGTTACTAAAAGATGAAAATGGAAAAATTCTCACAATCAGAGAGGTACTTCATAGAGAGGTCCATAACTTCTTCCATAATGCTTCGTATCTTATTAGTGAAATTGACTATTTGAAATTCAACGGATCCCTTGTTTTCTTGTTGTGAAATACCTGAAATTAATGAATTTTTTATCATAAAATGAACCCTCCCCCCTCCCCTTATTTTTTCAAAAACTTTTATTAATCAATAATTTTTATTAATCAGTAATAATAACTAATGAAAGTGTTATTTAGAATAAATAATTATTAATGAATAAAATAATCAATAAAGTAATATTAATGAATCAAAAAATAACTACTGGTATTGTTATTTAGAATAAATATTAACAAAGAAATAGAAAACGACTAATGTATAATGCGAGTTTGTTTGAATTTAGTATACATATTAATCTTCACTTCGTTATGAATTCTTAATGTTTTCAAATAAAATGTATTATTAATCAATCCAAGTTTTTATTTTTTGTGTTAGAGATACAAAAAGATGATATATTTCTTCGTTTACAAAAGAGAAAACTTTATACCTAAAGATAAAATGGAAAAAAGATCCGTTTGATTGGTTTCTATATGTAATTAATGTGTGATTGGCTCATATGTTCTCCTTGAATCTATATAAAGCCACAGGTCCTGATGGCTTCAACACTTAATTTTTAAATAAACTTTAGGAAGGGTGAAACCTATAGTGACAGAAGTTGTACTCAAAATTTTCAGGAAAGATAAAATACTAAAAGAACTAAATAAAACCTACATTTGCTTGATTCCTAAGGTGAGAAGTTCGATCTCCGTTAGAGATTACAAACTTATCTCCTATTGCAATGTTATATACAAGATCATAGAAACAATGCTCACTAACAAGCTAAAACCATCCATCGAAAAAATAACTAATAGCTATCAGGAAGCATTCTGTATCATCCCACTCTCATAAGACACGCACCCGACATCCTGAGTGATATCCAAATATGCACCCCGCAAGGGTGGTAGGCTAGAACAGTCAACAATCAAACTTATTACAATTTTTTAAAACTAATGCACGCATATGCGGAAATCAACAATCAAATTGGGCCCATTCTTTTCTTTAATAACATCAAAATCACATTTATTATTGTTATACTTAAGGTCAATCTCATTTACAAACCTTTCCATTACAAAACAGAAATATTCACATATACATGTTACAATAATTACGGAAGACTTAATTCAATACAAAAATAAGAAAATACTAATGTAGACGCAAACTGATCCTGACCTTTTTCTCTTACTTGAATGTAGTGATTATTACTCCTGTTCGCCTAACAGGGTAACTCTTCTGAACCTGAAAAATATTGCAAATTTTGGGTAAGTTTGCAAACTCAATGAGGTAACCATCATCGACGGTTCACTTAATTCATACAACACATCAATACACGTAAAATGTAATTCACATCTTTGCATTTTGTAAGAAGCATCACATATCATTTTCAGAATGATCATATAAAAGTTAGACAATTACATTTTAATCAATCAAACATACTTAATAAAAGTATATGGAATGCACATTTGACTCTTTTCTATTTATTACATTGTTGTAACCGAGTGCCTAAACCGTCCCGCGTCCATTGTGGATACTGAGCTCATTTATACTGTCCCTTATCTGTTAGGAATATATGGCTCTTTTTACATAGTGAGCCTTTGAACTTCTAATCACATTGAAGCTTTAAGCTTGTTTTCAGTGGTTACTCAGGTCACAACTCTCATTATCTGATTATGCATTCATGTATGGAATGCATCATATAATCAATCCATCAATTCAAGAAACAATTAGTTCTTCCTATTCACATACAAGTAGCACTTCAATATCTCATCCATCAATCATAATCATCGGACCTTCGTATCCAGATTTTAGTACACAACATTACACATTCATAGGATAAGTCAAATCAGAATTTAACACAACAATAATTGAGTGAGACCGTCTAGGTTACTCATAGTAAGCTCTAAATTAGCTTTAGCTTCCATGATCCGGAAACATTTGGATGCGACCGTTCTATCCTGTATCATCATTATGCAATACACAATTTGCACTCACATTATTAATTGCATAATTTTATGAATACTTAATCACATACATATGTATATATGTTGTGTATAATGCATGCTTAATGACAATCCTGGGTATATTATCAAAATCCACATCTTATGTCCATTTTCATTTTATAATTCATATATGTCTAATTGAACTTAGGTTTACACTTCATTTGTACATGATCATTCTAAGTTCACGATTCAATCCTTATCCTTTGTATATGCCTAGCTTATCCTTAGGCTTACACCTTAAGAACACTTAGTTAATATAATATCATAAGCCAATTTCTCGTCATTTCTTTTCTAACATTATATGCTTGCATAATACCCAATTCTCATTCACATTTAATCACTTAATACACATTACTCAACTTCTTTGAATCAAGACTCCTATCATATGAACATCTTTGTTCACATTATACTCATGTCTTTGGTACTTTGATATCATCAATTCATTCAATAAGTTATAACCACAATTATCACTTTATATATATCACACATTAGTCACTTAATCAAAGTGTCATTCTAGGTTCAGTTCAAGCTCCATTTAAGCCTTAATTAAGACCAAATGATCAGTGAATGTCCGTTAGGTGGACATCCATGTCCGCTGAGTGGACTTTTACGGATCAGTTACAGAAATTTGAATTTTTGACCCTTTACACATCAAAATCTCTTCTTGGAGTCTTCAGAGAAGTTGTAGAACTCGAAGTCATCTTTCAAAGAATACTTAAATGACCTCAATCCAAGTTCTTCATAAAAATTTATGCCACTTTCCCCAACACATATCCAATTGCATTCTTAGTTTTCTGGATTTCTAACTCTTTACTTACTATATTCAACACCTTATGCTTGATCTATCATTTCTAGTTTAGAACTCGTCATTTTCCCATCATTCTTAATTCCATTTTTACTCAATATCATCCATAAACAAATTATAGCCTATGATTGATCATGAACACGAAAAACAAAACATCTATATATATGCACATTCATCATCAACTTCCTACACATATTCATTTCATTTCCACTTTCATTTCACTTCTAACTATCACCTTAATTCTTCTCATTTCCAAACACCACATTACTCCTTTTTTTTAGTTCTAGACTCATTTTATTTCATTACAAAAACACCCAATGAGATTCATATTAATTCACCAAGAAAACAGAACAAAAACCCATTATGTATCCAGTTTTTCTGTACTTTTTCCTACACCTAGAACTTAAAGACAGAATTTGAATTCAATGTCTTCATGAAAATTGTAGCCATATGTATCTAATTTAATCCAAATAAAAAATCATCTCATTTGGATATCTACAGCACAAGTTATGGCTAAATTACAAATTAGTTGAAAATGTCACAGCTAACATTTTTCAGCACACTTTAAACACCATTTACTCTCTTAATCCAACATTTTATCATTCCATAGTCTCCCATCCATCAAAACAACAAAGCAAGACATGAATCTATTCAAATTTGTCATCCAAGTTTTAGCATATACCCATCCTCATTTTATGAACATTTAACCTCTAAATATCATCAAGACATGTTTCATTCATCAAAGCTATAAAGATTAATAGGTTACTTACTTGATTAACCCAAGGTTTCTTCAATCACCATGAAACCTTAGCTCCTCCAACATATACAATTAACACCCTTTTAAGGTGGAATAAGTTGGGTCTTTTAATAACAAGATGGAGAAGACAATAAATCTTCAAGAAG
>JAOSBN010000009.1:4101291-4117065 GCA_027563595.1 Erythroxylum suave
ATAACACAGTGCATTGTTCAACTCTTGATTAAACTCTAATCAAGAAAAATCTAACTACAAGGCATAAATCCTAACTCGGGAGTTTATAACATTGTAATCAAATATGGCAATGTAAAACAACTCCCTTTTGAAGCCCATCGAACTCAAGCCATCGCTACATCTTCAAGAGGATATGGTGTTCATCCAGGCATCACTCCGGGAGCACTCATTATTGTAAACACACCGATAGTATCCATACAGCAACAACCAGATGAGAGCGACGATGAGAAGTAAAGAAAATCGGGGATGAAGGATGAAGGTCGAGAGTGAGAGATGATGAGTTTGTGTCGGCTCTCTTGAATGTATTTCTGTCCAGTCTTCTCCTCTTTCAAATAACCTAATTTGACATGTTTTTAAATGTAGGGTCGCAGGTCAGGTCGAAATAGTGAGAGATTTTTCCCAAATATAGTTTGGGTTTTTGACGTTGTCGTTGCGACATTGCGTCTTTCCTGGATCCTTCACTGTGGTGAGAAAATTAGTCTTCGTCGTGACGAACTTTTCTCGAAAGCTTCGTTTGATTCTTTATTCTTTGACGCAACAACAGATGGGCTTGCCGTGGTGAACTTTTCCCGAAGGCTATCTCCTATTGACTTCAACTCAGCATGTTGACTCCCTTCTTCTTGAGCGTCCTACAATTAAAAATAGCAATTTGCAGTATCAATTATTCTTAGAAAACTTAAGAGATGCAATTAATACCAATTGTGACAATTTTTACTATCAAATTGCATAAAATAAAAGTGCACACTCAAGAATTAATTTAAGCACAAAATCAAGAATTAGGAGTCAAAAGGCATAGTAAAGGCCATAAAAGGGTTGCCAATTTAGATAATAAACTTGGGCTCAATCAACTATCTTCCAATTTTTTTCCATATTCTACAAAGCTAACATCTTATATCTAACAAATCTTGTACAAAAATCAGTTTTTCTATTTCATTTACTCTTCATTCTTACTCCATTTCAACTCAATATCATCCATAAACAAATTATAGTCCAATATTGATCATAAACACTAATAACAGAACATACATATATGTATACACATTCATCATCAACTTCCTACATATATTCAACTTCATTTCCATTTTCATTTCACTTCTAACTATCACCTTAATTCTTCTTATTTCCATAGACCACATTATTCCCTTTCTCTAGCTCTAGACTCATTTTATTTCATTACCAAAACATCTTAGGAGATTCACAATAATTCATCAAGAAAATAGAAAAAAAAACCATTATGTCTCTAGTTTTTCTGCACTTTTTCCTACACCCAGTACTTTACTTCAAATCAAAATTTGAAACTTTTAAATACAGAATCTGAATTTGATGTCTGCATGCAAAATGTAGCCATATATATCTACTTTAATCTAAATAAAAATCACCTCATTTGGACATATATAGAACAAGTTATGGCTAAATTACAAATGCATAATCAATGGAGAATGTTACAGCTAACATTTTTCCAACACAGTTAAAACACCACTTAATCAATCCAACATTATATCATTCCATAATCTCTCATCCCTCAGAACACCAATGCATGACATGAATCTATCCACATTTCTCATCCACGTTTTAGTATATACTCATCCATTTAACCTCTAATTGTCATCAAATATGCTTCTATTAAGACAGCCCATAAAGAACAAAGTTTAACTTGCATGTTTAACCCCAAACTCTTTCAAATCATGATTAAACCCTAGCCCCCCCCCCCCCACACACACACGATCTTCACCTTTTTAAAGTGGAATAGGTTGTGTCTTTTAGCAATAAGAAGAGGGAGACAATGAATCTTGAAGAAGCAAGGTGAAAGAGTTGAACAAAAGTCAAAATGATGAGGGTGAGAGTGGATGTCGTGGGTGAAGGAGAGGAATGGAGAAGATGAAGAAATGAAGAAGATGGGCAACATGAAGCATTTGTCGTTTTTGGCAAGTGAAATGCCAAAATATGGTCTTTCACTTATTGGGTTAAAAATTGGAGGCAATGGAGTAGCTTATTGAAAGATTAAGAAAAGACCTTAAGAGAGTGACATGTGGCAAGTAATTTTAAGTCATGTTTGTGGCAAATGAAAGGCCAAAATATGGTCTTTCACTTAATAAAAACATGACTTAACATCACTTACCACATGTCACTCTCTTAAGGTCTCTTCTTGATCTTTTAATAATCTAGTACATTTGCCTCCAATTTTGAACCCAATTTTCTCCTAATCTTCAATGTTACTTGCCATTAAATCTTAATGTCATTCATAAAAATTTTCACTACCATTTGACTTTTATTTTTTCTACTTTTCATCAATTATTCTGCCACTTGGCATTTTTCCTAGTCCAAAAATACCTTTAAATTTTTTAATTATGCCATATTGTTACTAAAAATTCTTAGTCAACAAATACTCTCTCCAAATCAATTTTTAACACATATAATTCATAATTCCAAATATGATCACATTTATAGATCAGTTATACCCGAAAAATGTCAATGAATGCATGTACAATTATTTTATTGTGTAAAAATCAATATTCACCTGTGTGAATGATAACATTATGCATGAGCATGAAATGCATTTTTCTAAACTCTCATTGCTATTTTCTCAATTACAGAAATCTAGGATTCTAACCCTTAGTATGGAAATCGGATGTTACAATTCTCCCCTCTTTAATAAATTTTGTCCTTGAAATTTTTATTTGATTGATAAAAATGGTAGGGTTTTGTTTCCTCATATACTCCTCCGTTTCCCACTTAAATGTCATCACTCGAAAAAAATTTTTCATTTGACCATGGTTAATGGAATCACTCGATTTTCCAGTTGCTTATTCAGATATCACACTATCTTAACTGTTTCCTCAATTATGTCAGATTACTCACAATTTCACTTCATGAGTCGATAACACCAATATCAAATTATAATAATATTTCTTACCATACTCATATATATCACATTATGAATCTAAAACATCTTTGTTGGTAATACAAACTCATATGTTAATGGTTCTATGCTCTCTATAACATCATGTGGACCAATACAATTCGAGGTTAGTTTATTCTATTTCCCAACCTTATCACACCTTACTAAGGCACTACTCTCAGAACAATTCATCTTTTTTTCAATAAATCACATCTCTTCAGTATTATTACACATAACTCTTAGGTCTATCTCACTATATTCCATATCTTCGGTGTTAATCCACCTAAATCGTTTATCTTTCTTGAATCACTTAATTTTAAATACCTATCAATTTCACTTATCCTCAACATTTCCCATCTATTATGGTCTTTAACTATTTTAGGCCTCATTCAATTCAAGGTAAGGGCAAATGACTCTTTTTTTGTACAACTCCTTATATAGTACCCTAATGATATCATTGTGATAATGATTGTTATGCTTAAAGTCAAATAAACTACATTTTGATATAATGTTTCCATGAACTTCAAAATACAAGTTCTAAGTATATCTTCAACATGTAAAACTGTTGGTAATTCAATCATTCAGTCACTTGATTCTACATTCTTAGCCGATAAGCACTATTTCGGCATATTCCTACTAGGATGTATAGCCTAGGTTTTTCTTAGTGCTTTCTCTAATAATCTCTTTGCTCGATCATTATTATAGGGTACACATACTTCTTATTTCAATCACAAGTATCATTTTCCAATTCAAACTTGAAATTTATATTCATTTTCAATTCCTCAATAAGATTCACATTTCTAGATCCTCACTTCAGGCTTTATCAATCTTTTCAAGTGAAATTGATCTTAAATTTCAATGCAGCCAATCCTACTTCATTTTGCTCTAAAATTTAACTCGACATTCTATTTTCTTTATTGCATTAGGTTGGGTAGCCTCAATATCTGAATTTGTGCCATTCCATTATTGAATTTTATGTTCAAGCATCAGATACAACACTACCTTTACTGGATAATACTAATTTTTATCATGATAATCTTTCAATAATTTTATCCATTGTCTTTGTCTTATATTCACTTCTTTCAAACTCAATAAGTGCCTCAAAATTTAATGATTTGTACATTATATCTGTCTAAAACATTTCCCTGTACATATTTTGCCTCCAAGGTTTCAAGATATCACTATCGCAACACATTCAAAATCTTGTGTTAAATAATCAACTCATAAGATTTGAATTGTCTCAACGAATAAGAATTCACTTTATTGTGCTGCATTAAATTGCATTCGAATCCCTGGTATGAGATATCATTATATACTTTAAAATCATTAAATCCACATGATATAATTAACATCGGTCTTGTAATTCCTCAATAGTCTCTTTACATTAATCACTCATACAATTTACACATTTTTTTCCTCAGGCTATTTTTTTCAAAGGGATAGGATCTATAAAAACTCCTTAACAATCTCTAGTGATATCCAATATACAGCTAGTTCCGGAGAACTCTAGATCTCTCATACATATGCCTTAAAATTTCTCAGTTCATTATTACCTCAGTTTTCTTTGGGTCTCCCAATATGCCATGTTCAGATACTATATGACCCAACATGTTATTCGATCAAGATAAGATTCGCTTTTATTAAACTTGGCATTTAATTATTTCTACCTTCATGATATGTAAGATTTACCTCAACTATTTAAAATATTCTTCTCACCCTTTTGAATACATTCAGTAAATCCACTATGATTATAGTCACTAATTAATCCCATTTTGCTTGGATCACTTTAATCTTCAAGACCATAATACTTTCCAAAGGCATTTGTTAAGTCAAACAGATATAGCCAAAACTCGTTGTGTCCATAATTAGTTCTAATAATTCCTTAAGTAACTAATTCCTCAGTTAGGCAATATTATCCTATGTTATTTTTGGTTTCCCAATTGACTTCGCTTTTCTAATGATTTTCTCCATTCATTTGATTTCCTCTGATTTCATATTGAATTATTCTAATGTCTGCTCATTCATACTAGTTTCTCCACTCGTTTCAATTTATTTAGAATCTTAACTTCTTATATTGGAAACACATTCATCAGATCTAATTTGTATCTCCTATATATATTTGGAGAGAATATAATGCGGACCTAAGTTCTCCTCACATTAGCAATAATGTGACCTCAAATTCAGGAATCCAATCACATAGTTGAATACTTTACATGAAACATAATGCATACTCTCTCTGTAGCATATTCTACATTTTATGCTTGTGTCTCCAATAGGACTAGGACTCTAATACTTACTTTTGAATCATTACATATTCATTTTTTAATTGTTCCTTCATTGATCATTCGTAATGTAAACTATCTAATTTGTTTAACCTAATTCAGTGAAATTCTTCTTCGAAAGAAGATTTCTTGCTACTAACATCTATACAGGTCATGCAATCTTTATCAATCAATTGTTTCCATTATTACTTATTAGCCATTCTTAGTAACTCAAGAAGATCAATTTCTATCATTGCATAAACAATTATAATGTTCTAGTTATAAAAACTCAATGAAGTACTAGACATGATTACTATCGCATATGCTTAGGTGTGTACAATCAAGGTCCTCCCATTCTATCTAGAGATTTATTTATGACAGATTATCTTACAATAGTAATACTTTGATCTCAATTGATCCTAGATAACATTTGTCTCTTTATTCCTTCCAAAAATTGGGGTATCCCTGCCATTATCATGACATAAACCTATTTTTGTTAGGACACCATCGTGCCCTACACTTTCTTGCTCTCAATAACACATATCTAACATCAATTCTACTTTACCTTTTTTTTTAATTTACCTATTCTAATGCTACGCCATTTGATAATAATTCATCTACCATATTGATTGCATGTACTCTTCCTATTTGATTCATCATCCTTTTCTTAATCTCATGCATACATAAAATCCTATCTTGTATCCAGTCCTAACTTTCTTCTTACTATATATTTCATTCCCTTTTTATTCCTTCCTCATTTCTATCTCATTTTCCTATTGTCATTTATTTCATCTTCCATATGTATATCCTCAATCCATTCAAAATTATAGATCCATAATCATCATGAAATTCTGATCTCAATATCACAGATATATTCTTATGCTAAATCATAACTCTAATCACATTTACTCGACATTCACTTCAAGTTCAAGTTTAACCTCTTAAGGTCATAGAAAATTTTCGTTTCTTTCAACTTGGCTTGTACACTTTAAATCCCATCATTTTAACTTATATCTCTATTTTCCTCAAACGATCCACGACAATGTATTCACATTTATTCCACATTCGAGGATATACCATTACAGTATAATATTGATGTCATATTCTATAATACATCACCAATACAAATGCGTTGAGTCTTTATCTGTCATATCTAGCCATATACTATTTCTAATTTCTAAATATCCACAAATTTTCATTTTCTCATATTCTGACAGATCATCATTCTTTTCACTATTTTTATCAACTTAAACTCTTAACAAATGCTTACGCATGTGACTCATATACATGCAACTCAGACTAAGGATTAGTGACTACTGCCTACTATGACATATGTAAAAGGCATGAAACTTGACACATATTTCGAACAACACCCATGTAAGATACTAAATCTAGGCTCTAATACAGTAATGCAGACGCGAACTGCTCCTGACCTCTTTCTCTTACTTGAATGTAGTGGCTATACTCCCGTTTATCTAACAGGGTAACTCTTCTGAGCCTAAAAAATATTGAAAATTTTAGTTGAGTTTTGTAAACACAGTGAGTGACCATCCTTGATGGCTCAGTCAATCACATAAACATACAGTTCATATAATCATGCTGTTTTCCTGATATCTTTAATTCATCATGTTGAATAACATACACTTGATCAATCATTTCACATTTTACATTTAACACAGATAACATTTAGAAATTATTCAAACCATTATAATCATTCGTATCAGGCATATGTAGTGCACATAAGACTCATTTTTCTTATTGTTTTTGTTGTGACTGAGTGTCTTTTTATCTAGCCCATATCCTTTAGTGGATACCAGGTTCTATTAGATGATGTCCCATATCCCTTAGTGGATACCGGGTACATTCATAACCAAGCCTGAGGCTCTTATCATAGTTTTTGAGCTTTAAGTTCTTTTTCACTATCTGAGCTTTAAGCTCTTTTTTGGTGGCTACTCTAGTCACAACTGCCTTTATCTTTCATGTATTCATGTACTAGAATGCTTCACATTCTTATATGATCAATCAATCACTTTCTCATGTCATATTCACATTCCGAATACATTTATCATCATATCGTAGTCCGGCATTCAACATAAAGGTTGAGAAACACTTTTTCAACATATGCATATTGACATGTCTCTTTGGAATTTAACAATGAAGTTAGATATCACATATTTCATCAAATTCATATATAAAGAGCACTTCAATATAACATTCATGCATCAAGATCATCAGACCTTTAGTGTCCAGAATTAACACAATCTAAAAACTTCTAAATGCGGATGTTTATCTTACACATCCAAATTATGAAATACAAATGTTTCACACACATTAAAAATTACACAATTATAAGTATTCCTTCATACACAAATGTGTATATGGAATGTGTACAATGCAAGCTAATTGACAATCCCAGGTATCTTTCCATTATTCTTGTCACATTGCCAGTCATATATCAAAACTCACCTAAGTATAATTTGTACTTAGGTTTTTTACCTCAATAAAACCATTAGAATCAAATTTACTAACTCAATCGTTCATTTCATAATTTTCCAAAAACATACTTTTAGGTCCACTATTCTTGATCATTCAGATAATGAAGTAGTTTGGCAATATTTTATTCTATAAAATTGTTCTCCTATCTCTTAAGTTTCTAATGATACCAAGATCATTCAATTTAGTTTAGTATTTCAAAAGTTATACTCTAAATACTTCGGACTGTCCATAAACTAAATCAATATCCTATACTAAATTTCAATTCAGAAATATGGGATCTTAGAGATAGAATGGAAATTCAATTTGTGCAGAACATTTGTATCCCTATGTCTCTAGTTTACTCAAAATCAAAAATCATCCTAACTGGATAACCATAGATCAAGATATCATTAAAGTGCCGAGGCATGTTCAAGCTATGTAGGAAAGTTGGCTGCGATAAAGCTAGGAGTTGGCCACGACAAACTTTTCCCGAGAGGAAAATTCCTAGTGAAATCCTACAAGTTGGCTTCGGCATGCCAAGGAGTTAGTCGTGGTGAACTTTCACAAAAAGTAGTAAGCAGGACTATCTTCCAATTTTTTTCCATATTCTACAAACGCAACATCTTACACCTAACACATCTTGTACAAAAATTGCTTTTTCTATTTCATTTACTCTTCACTCTCACTCCATTTCAACTCAATATCATCCATAAACAAACTATAATCCGTGATTGATCATGAACACTAATAACAGAACATACATATATATACACATTCATCATGAACTTCCTACACATATTCAATTCATTTCCACTTTCATTTCACTTCTAACTATCACCTTAATTCTTCTCATTTCCACATACCACATTATTCCCTTTCTTTAGCACTAGAATCATTTTATTTATTACAAAAACACCTTAGGAGATTCACATTAATTCATCAAGAAAGCAAGAAAAAAAACCCCATTATGTCTCCAGTTTTTTCTGGACTTTTTCCTACACCTAGTACTTAACTTCAAATCAAAATTTAAAACTCTTAAATATAGAATTTGAATTCGATGTCTGCATGCAAAATGTAGCCATATATATCGGCTTTAATCCAAATAAAAATCACCTCATTTGGATATCTACAGAACAAATTATGGCTAAATTACAAATGTATAATCAGTGGAGAATGTTACAGCTAACTTTTTTCCAACACACTTAAATCACCACTTACTTAATCAATCCAACAATACATCATTCCATAATCTCTCATCCATCAAAACACCAAAGCAAGACACGAATCTATCCACATTTCTCATCCATGTTTTAGTATATACTCATCCTTATTTCACGAACATTTAACCTCTAACTATCATTAAATAGGCTTCTATTAAGACAACCCATGAAGAACAAAGTTTAACTTAGATGTTTAGCTCCAAGCTCCTTCAAATCACCAAGAAACCATAGCTTCCCCCATACACGACCTTCACCTTTTTAAGGTGGATTAGGTTGGGTCTTTTAGCAATAAGAAGAGGGAGATAATGAATCTTGAAGAAGCAAGGTGAAAGAGTTGAACAAATGTCAACATTATGAGGGTGAGAGTGGATGTCGTGGGTGAAGGAGACGAATGGAGAAGACGAAGAAATGAAGAAGTTAGGCAAAATGAATCATGTGTCATTTTTGGCAAGTGAAAACGTGACTTAACAAGCTGTGTGACAAGTGACACCTGTCACTTGCCACATGTCACTCTCTTAAGGTCTCTTCTTGATCTCTTAATAAGCTAGTCCATCTACCTCCAATTTTTAACCCCATTTTCTCCAAATCTTCAATGATACTTGCCATTAAATCTTAATGTTATTGGTAAAATTTTTCACTACCATTTGACTCTTATTTCTACTACTATTCGTCAATTGTTCTGCCACTTGGCATTTTTCCGAGCCCAAAATAACCCTTAAATTTCGTAATTATCCCAAAGTTTTACTAAAAATTCTTAGTCAATAGAACTCTCTCCAAATCAATTCTTAACACATACAATTCACAATTCCAAATATAATCACATTTGTAGATTAGTTGTACAAGGAAAATGTCAATGAATGCATGTACAATCATTTTAGTGTGCAAAAATCAATGTTCACATGTGTGTATGATAACATTATGCATCAACATGAAATGCATTTTTCTAAACTCTCATTGCTATTTTCTTAATTACAAAAATCTAGAGTTCTAACCCTTAGTATGGAAATGGGATCTTACAAGTCTCCTTAGGATTCATCGTCACCATACTTGAAATTGACTTTTGATGAGCTAGAATAGGGTACAAAAATTCAAGTTTAGGTTTCTCGCTTGATTATGAGCTCATTTAAAAGGAATTCAGTAATTGCTTGTTCTTGTCCATTATCTCCATCTCCTTTTGCATGTTTGAGTTTGTTTCCTTGGGACTATGTGATGGACATGATCTGTTCCTATGGGTTAGACTTAGTGTTGCTTAGAATTGTTCCTACATTCTGAGTAAATATTGCCTCCGCAAATTGACCTATTTGGACCTCCAGATTGTGTATTGATGAGTCGTGGTTTTTAGCAACTTGCTCAAACTTGCTTTCAAGCCTCCTATATGCATCCTTTATGCATCCAATGTTATTTTAAATCCCATCCAACTTGGATTCGATTGAGCTTGGTTTATATTACTAGAAGCCCAGTTGTTCTTGGGGTCTGAACTACCCTTTAACATTGATTGTCTATGAGAAGTGGGGCCCATTCTTCCATCCAGGGACATATGTGTTGGAGAAGGGATTATTTCCCCTTTGTCACCATATTAAGCTCCTATATAATTAACTTGCTCCTTATCGCTTTCGTTCATCAAGAAATAGTCTACCGTATTATGATCCATTTGTCCATAAAGTTCACACTTTAGTTGCATGGCTTTAAGATAAGTTGAGGACGAAGCCTTAATGTTGTTGAACTGTTGAGTTAAGTTGTCAATTTTAGCTTGCATCTTCATCATTTGATCAATAGTTATAATTCCTTTTTGTTCTCAGAAAGTAGTGGCTTGTTTACTCCATTTATTCATCTATAGGAAGTTTTTACTTGCCATCTCCTTTATCAACTCTTCTACTTCATCTATTGTCTTTTTTATCAATGATCCTCCTGAAGCTGCGTCAACTATGCCTTTTGTATATGGTATTACTCCATTTTAGAATGTTTGCAACAAGAATTCTTAAGGTAAGTTATGATGTGGGCATTTTCGTTACAAATCCTTGTATCTTTCCCATGTTTCATAGATGGATTCCCCTTCACCTTACTGGAAGTTGGTAATCTCGTTGATAATCTTCGTCATCTTAGTTAGGGGAAAATACTTGTCTAAAAAGGTACAAACTAGTTGATCCCAAGTTTTGACATTGGTTGGGTTGAGAGAATGATACCAAGCCTTTGCTCTATCTCTAAGGTAAAAGGAAAGAGCCTAATTCTTACTGCATTTTTCGATATCTAATGGTATCGAAAGGTATCATAGATTTCAAGGAAGTTCACTATATATGCATTGGGATCTTCATTCGTTAGTCCATAAAACTACACGTTCTATTAAAAAATGTTTACGAGGGCTGTGTTAATTTCAAAAAATGCTGGCCCATAGCCTAACTACTTCTTGGTTAGCTTCATTGAACCCTGGTCTCATAAAATCCGTAAGGATTCGTTGTTGACGTCTTTGGTTCATTCCGTCATCCAAATCTCGCGGAAATTCGTCAGCCATTGTTGCTTTCGTAATTTCTTCTTCTTCTTCATGTCGAGCTTTCCTAACGGATTTTTCTAATTGAGTGATGTCTAACTCTACTCAATCTTCTCGTGAATTTTGTATTCATTCAAGGGCGTGATTTTAGAAAGAGAAAGAAAGAAAGAACAGAAAATGAAAACTAAATAAAACACCTTAAATTAAAGAATTAAACTAATCACCTCCCTAACAGTGGCGCTAAAAACTTGATTAGGTGTTTGATCTATGTAAGATTTAATAATTCCCTCGATAATTCACAAGCACATGGTTTGTTAGCATAGTATGTAAGGTGTTGATCCCACGAGGAGGGATAATCTAATCCTAAAATCTAGGGCTAGATCAATTTGCAGAAATTCAAAATGTAACGAAATTAAAATGAGAATTCAATTTAATCAATTAAATTAAATTCGAAATCAATCATGAAAACATTAATAATTCAACAATTGCAATGCACACCTAAGAATCAATATAAGGTAATTACCAATTGAGAGAATGGAATTTTATGTATCCTTAATGCTAACCAGATTGATTAAGAATTACCAGATTATTAGCTCTATACAATCCTATGGTTGATTACACTCTTTTAAGTTACAAACATTAACCATAAATTATAAACCCTAATCAGAAAATGGAAATTACAAACTCATAATTAATAATCTATGCAACACCCTAACTAGATCTGAAGTTGTCCAATAAACTATCAGGAACCTATACAAGATCTCTTTTCGCACAATTACCAATTTGATTTAATTATTGCTCTATTAAATAACCTAGCTATCATTAGCAAAATTTAATTATTTCATTCGATTCACCCTTTTAGTTTATTTTGATTTATGTAATAATAGAATTTAATTACAATAAATCCAATAAACATGAAAACAATCAAATTTCATTAAATCAAGAATAAAACTCTGAAGGTTAGTTTAGAACATCCTCAACATTTAGATCCTATCATCAACTATTCAATCTAATTCTATACAATGATAAAATTGAAAATAAATAGGAAATACAATTAAGATGGAGGAAGAGAGGTAGTGACATCGGGAAACCTCTTGATCTGAGAAGTACGTCAAATATGATTCTTCTCCTCTTCTCTCTTCCTTCTTCTCTTACTTAATCTCTCGGTGAATTCTCTATAAGGTTTTTCAAAAGTGGCTGATTCAAAAGCTTTTTCTACCTTTTTGTCTTGTTCTTTAAATATCCTTTGCTTTCTGAGCAGCCCTAGGTTTTTATGGGGTTCGAAAGGTTCAAAAAATCCCTTGAAACTTGAAATTTTTTAGTGTCTGCATGTCTGCCTGACACAGACCACCACCGTGGCCCTGCAGACCATAATCATGGGTCATATATGAGCCTTCTAGCATGATCGTGGCGTACAGGGCATGATTGTGGGCCATGTACTAGGCTTCTATCACGATCATAGCATGTGGGCCATGATCGTCGGTGAACCCTGGTGCTTCTGATTGTGGCACATATCGCAATTGTGGCCTGTTGTGCCATGATCATGGGTCGTTTCAGCGCGAATGTCTTCGAAACTTCTCCATTCCTTAGTGTTTCAGCCTAAAACACTAAGAAACACATCAAGGTACGTTAAAAACATAATATTTAAGCTCAAAGACTTGTACTAATCCATAAAAACACTTATGATAAATAATTAGTAAACTAACACGGTTCTAACCTAAACATATACTAAATGATTGGATTAAAAATTAAATATAAATCAAAATAAGCCCCAAAACATGATGCAATTTACACTTATTAGTATGCATATATGAGGTTTGGTTAAATGATTAGAATGTCATTTTATTTCTTATTAATGAATTCCAAATGTTGATGTAGTTTCTTTTAATTTTTTATAAATTTTTTTAAAATAAAAATATGAAGGAGGAAATGCATATGTTTTGCAAATTTATTCATTATTATTTTTTCCTCCTAAAGTTGTATATAAAGGGTTATTTGACTATAATGTAAGTAAGGGAGATGTAGCTCTCAAGGGTCCCTCCCTATGGTTACAAAGTATTGTTTATGATAAACTTTTATGAGTGATATATACTTAATGAGGTTTATGGTGTGGAGGCTTGAAATTGAGATGTGAAATATAGTTTTTGCATTCATCATTGTTGATGTACACAATTATGAGTGAATGTTGGTTTGTGCACTTGATGTTATATTGAATGTTTTCTTACTTCACTAGTTTTGATGGCTTTTACACTACACTATCTAAATACATCTCACCTTAACCTTTGCATACATTACAACCTTGAAAAATCTTTTGATTCATGATTATGCATATGAATCTTAGTGGTGGAAAAATCAAATGATATGTAAAGTTATGGAATGTCTTGATCATGAATGATGTTTGAGTGTACCCATGAATTTACCATATTTAAGCACATGTTATCAATGTCTACCCTTAGATTGCTCAGTTTTTGAAGGGAATGATGGTTAATTGATCATCAGTAGAAGCATTGAATGTTGAGTTCTTGTTATGGGTTTAGAAGTTAGTTCTCTTTGCTTATGACTATCTATTCTTAGAAAATATGGAAAATGAGTAATTTTTTTGTTTAAATTTTATTTTTATATTTTACCTAAAGATGGTTAAAAGCTAAGTATGGGGGAACTTGATATGTGCTTAATTGAATTTTAATTTATTCCATAAGACTTGGTGATTAAATCTATGAAATTTTTAAGAAACTCATTTCGGTTCACATTTGGTTTCAGGTACAATTTAGAAGCATAAGAGCTAAAGTGAGTTGAAAGCACACACTTTGAGTTGTCTTCTAGAGATTCACACTCAATTGTCTCCATGAATAAGAAGGAGAAGGATTACAGCAGATAGCAAACAATAAAAAGCCACACAAAATAAAGAATATGTGATGCAGTGTAAAAATTCATGGTTGTATATCAACATTATTGCTTGTACATCAACATTCATAATCGTGAACCAAAAGTCATGGTCATGCATCAAGAGGTATGGACATACATCAACATTTATGGTCATAACTTAAAGTGCACAGCTTTAAACCTTAACGATTTAGACTAGAACCCTAATTTCCAATGTAGATAGGACATTTTGACAACAAAAGAAGCATGAATCACTTCGGGAGTAAAATATAGGGCAGAGCATGCAAATTTTAGAGAATCTTGGAGGGCTGGGCTTCCCCAACTTAGTTCAGAGGTGAAATTGAATTCAAAGACATGTTTTGAGCTATCTACATTGTATTTATTGTTATTTCTCTTTTAGGGACTGATTTTGTTATCCTATGTTTATTATTTGGGTGTTGTTTAAAAATGATTGAATGCTCTATTTTAATGTTTATGTAAACCCATTGGAAGAATTATGAACACAATACATAATCATTGTGTTTGGATACATTTGTGGAAACTAATGGTGTTGAGTCATTAAGGACAACATAACATAGGTTAAACGAATAAGTTTGCATGGTTATTTCCTAGATTAATCTATTTTCCCTTTTCGAAATAAGGCAATTTGATTAAATCTAGAAAGCTTGTTCTAGGTTGGTCGATAGCTGGGTTCAGTTAACAAACTTGTTTTAATTAAACATGACCTAAGGGAAAATTGGGGTTAGCAAAGCTTGTTGTTAACCTACGATTAATAGTTGCTAGAAGTGGTACGAGAATAATAAAACAATGAAATATGCTTATTCTTGTGTAGACCAAGATTAAACCAAAGATCGGGTCCCTAACACATTCATCATTTTTATCACTTTTTGATTGTTTGCTTTAATTTTCTTCTTTTGTTTAACTTCATTTTATTTTGTTAAATCCAAATTAAAAACCTCTTAACCTAAAAATTGATTCTTTTCATTATAAAAGCTTTACACACACTCGTTGTGGAATTGACCTAGACTTATCATTAGCTATAGTTTTAATTCTAGTTATTTTGTATGGTGTTATCATATGTTCTTAATTGATTGTATATTTATTCAATAACATTTAGTGACTAATGATACAAAAATGCTTAAGATACTCACTTTAGCTCATTTTTGATTCTAGATACATTTCATAAACGAAGGAGCTAAGACTTGTAAGCATATTCATTGAGCCATATTTTGTTTGTAGCACCACACTCCTGCAAGACCCGAACCCAACATCGATGGTGATATCCAAGCCTGTACCTCGCAAGGGTGGTGTGCTAGAGCAGTAAAACAATTAAAGTCAGTATGAGTATATATTTTTTTAATTGCAAATTTGGGCCTATTTTTATTCAAAAATATTTTCACTTACAAGACAAAATGTCAATTAGTCCAATCCAAAAAAAAATAAAACATATTACACTTTGATCAAGCTCTTTTACAAAACCCAAATACACAAAATACAATAATTTGCAGAAAA
>JAOSBN010000009.1:4117165-4147055 GCA_027563595.1 Erythroxylum suave
TAACTCATACTAATTGATTTCAACTTAATTAATGTTAATCTAATTCACTCAATTTAAGCTAATGATGCTTAATTAATTAATAAATAAATAATTTTTTGGGGCTAACATTATTTCCCCTTTATGTGTGTTTGTATGTCCTTCTCACATTAAGGACAATATATTGTTCAAGTGTGGTGAGGGTTATGTGTTTGTACTTTGAGTGTGAATTTTGCGTGTTATATGATAATCTGTTTAGGTTTGCTTGAAGTGCTACGTGTGAATGTGTCAATGGATAGGACTTGACGAGACATATTTAACCTTAGATTGTTAAGATTGATTAGTTTGTGAACTTAGTGACCTAGGTTACTTTAGCTAAATATACAGTTTAATTAGCATACAATGTTAGTTTATTCACCATAGAAAGTTGTCACATTCATTTATAAGTTTAGGCCAGTCGAATAAGTAGCATTGCTAGTATATTTTCATAAGATCAATTAGCTAAAGCAATAAGGTAGGTAATGTTTTAAAAATATGTTAAAAATGTTTGTATAAATTTCAATTAAATAACTATTCTTTTGGCGTTCCGGTTATAAATAGAGCTAGTAGCCAGTTGAGAATATGATGTTGTCAAGTAACTGAATCGACATTAATCATAAATGTTTGCCTTTGTGTAAAAAGGCTCTAATGACATTACAACTAAGTTGTTTAATAAAAACATGACTTAGTTGAGTAACCAGATGGACATTCATTACAAATGCTTAACTCTACTTAAAAAGGCTAGGTTTATGTCCATAAAAAAATTTAACAAAAAGAATATTGTCATTTGTAAACCTACCAAACTTGTAAGTAGCTTGACTTTTCATGAAAACTTACTTAGGAATATTTACAAGTTTGATTGACTAAATAACTATCAATATGTGTGTACAAGTGATAGGGGTAAATCAACTTAACATCAAAGTCTCGATTAGTTTATATTTAGTCCAAAGTACTTAGACACGAATTTTGCAAGTTAATAAGTTAGAACAACTTGAAAGATTGTGTTTATATTTAAATTTGTTTTATGAAGTTGAAGTCATTGTCTCACTAATTCATATGCATGTTTTGTGTTTTTATTTTTGTTTGGTTACAGACAAGTAAACATTTAAGTGTAGGGATGTTGATAGATGTAGATTGCATCATGTTTTTTTGAGTAGTTTAGTTTGTATTTAGTTGTTAATTTGATTGTTTAGTGCGTGTTTAGGTTAGAATTGTATAGTGAGAAACTCAGATAGTAATAGTTGTTATTGTTTATTATAGGTCATCCTCCATAGGTGATCAAGTTGGACAATTAGTTGATCTAGAGTTTTTCAGAGCCAGTAGAGAGTCTTCTGTACCTCAACCTGAACAAATGCCTCCAAGAATTCTTGAGAGAAAGGAAAGGAGGTATGATAAAATGAGAAAGCAGGGGGCTGTGGATTTCTATGGAATTACAGACCCTGTTGAGGATGAAGGATGGTTAAAGAGAATTGAGAGAGTATCCAGCTGCACGTTTAGCCCTAATAAAATCGAAATTTCACCTTCCATTTCTTTAAGAATTTTATTTTAATTTAATTAATCTAATTAAACCAAAGTCTAGCCCATTTCTAAAAGTTCATTTGGGCTTCTAATTAACCATTAATTAGTGCAAGCCCAACATTCAACCATGGGCTTTAAAACATCCATTTATATTTCTTACTTTGCTTGATAATCTTCCTTTAAGCCAAGTAGGGAATCTTATTGGACTTAGGTAATTCAAGCTCCAATAAGCCCAGAATTAATTTAATCTCATTAGAATTAATTCTAGCTTGTTAACTAAAAGTCATTCCACTAAAGGCAATTAGTTAAACTTTTGAATTACTAAATATTATGAGAACACATGTCCAATTGCAAACCCTATTATGAAACTTATTATAGTCATCCACACAATAAAGGGTAAAATTACCGTTTTGTGTAATTTTACCCTTATATTAGTTTTTGCCTTTTAGATCCCCCGTTTTACTTTATATGGTGATTAACATACAAGATCTCATCTATATGTTAAGACTTGATAGGTAGCTAGTCCATCAAACTCCGCTAGTTTAATCACCAATCTTCATAAAACATCTAGAAGTGATGATATCACTATAAACTCTTTATTTAAGTAAATGTTCCCTAATACATGTTTTAATTAATATTTCCAACATGCAGGCACTGGATTAATATTCTATAAAAATCCATTTCGAGCATATCAAGAATTATAATGAAACACATATGAGTTCACCACTCATCAAGATTATGGTCCATAATAAGCAAATGCTAAAATGTATGTTTTAAGATTAAAGTAACGGCCTACTTTATTCATTAAAACATACGTGATTCCAGATTCATTTAATAGTGTCGTTATCGATAGTTAACTACTATCATGATATAAAACTCATCATTCCCTTGAAGTAAACTCCTTTACTCACATGGAGATAAATTGGAACACTATAGTCTAATCCATAATCAAGCGATCAACTCAATTATTCAACTGTGAATCAATTAATTTAGATTCTAATAATATACATGTTTCTCATACATCTTCATATATATGTATATTATTAACAAAAGAATCTTGGTTCCTTAAGACTAGTTATATTATAATTATACAAAAAAAAACCTCTTTTGTTTTATTAATATTAAATATTTTCATTACAAACCTGTAACTGGAAGAAGATTAAGTTACATATAAATACACTTACTTTACAGGGCACTATATTTATATAACTCCAACATGGATGTGTTCTAATGCAACATGGCAGAGTAATAGCATATGTGTGGAGATAGTTGAGCTCTCGTGAGTTCAATTATCCAGTACATGATCTAGAACTTGCCACGGTGACTTTTGCTCTAAAGATTTGGAAACATTATCTGTATGGAGAGACATTCTAGATATATACGAATCATAAGAATTTGAGATATCTATTGACTTAGAAAGAGTTAAATATGAGATAGGGAAGATGGATAGAATTATTTAAGGATTATGATTGCGCAATAGAGTATCATCTTGGTAAAACTATTGTGGTAACTGATGCATTAACCAGGAAATTAGATAGCAATGTAGCACAAATGTAGATATCAAGGTTACCTAATCTAGTGCATTTGAGAGCATTAAATGTTGATTTGAATTTGGAGAAAAATTAAGTATTGATAGCAACATTAAAGCTAAGACCAATGTTACATGAAAGAATTATAAAAGTTCAAAGTAAAGATTCAGAATTTGTGAAAATCATTTAAGAATTTGAAGGTGAATCTGAATTCTGAGTTTGAAGTGACAAATAATACATTGTGGTTGAAACAGAGATTGTGTGTATTCGGTGTGGATAATATGAGAAAGGAGATATTGGAGGAAGCACATATAGTAGCCTATGTTATGCATCCTAGTACTACTAAGATGTATAACACGATGAAACAACATTTCTAGTGGCTAGGGATGAAGAAACAAATAACCGATTATGTGGCTAAGCATTTAACTTGCTAACAAATTAAAGCTGAGCAGCAGGCTTCGATTGGGAAGTTACAGTCACTACCTATACCAGAGTAGAAATGGGAGCGAATTATTATAGATTTCATTATAGGATTACCAAGGACTCCAAAGTAACATGATTTCATATGGGTTATTGTGGATAGACTAACAAAATCAGCTCACTTTTTACCAGTAAGAGAGACTAAAATACTAGATCAGTTAGCTCGGAGTATTTAAACGAAGTAGTGAGATTACATAGAGTCCCAATATCCATTGTATCGAACTAAGATCCTAGATTTACTTCAAGATTTTGGAGAAGTTTATAGACAACTATGGGTATAAAGTTGAATTTCAATACTACATTTATTCCTAAGACAGACAGACAGAGTGAGAAGACAATTAAGACCATTGAGAATATGCTCAAAGCTTGTGTTTTGGAGTTTCAAGGAGCATGGGACCAGTATCTAGCTCTGATTGAATTTGCTTATAATAACCATTATCACAGTAGTATCGATATGACACCGTATGAGGGGTTATGTCTTTCACCTCTGTACTTGGATAAAGAGAGGCTAAGGATTGTTGAAGGCCCAGAATTGATTCAAAAAATAGTTGATAAGGAGAAATTGATAAAAAATATAATTAAAATAGCACAAGACTGACAAAAGATTTATGTGGATTAGCACCAAAGAGATATGGAGCACCAAGTAAGAGATAAAGTATTCCTGAGAGTATTACCTTACTGAGGAGTGCTGAAGTTCAATAAAAAGGGTAAGTTCTGCCCTAGATATATTGGTCCATATAAGATTATCAAAAGAGTTGAACCATTAGTATACAAGTTAGCACTACCTATGGAAATGATTCAGATTCACTGTATGTTCCAAGTGAGTATGCTTAGAAGATATCGGTCTGATCTGATGCATGTGTTATCGGCTTAGGAGATTGAAATTGCTAACAACTTAAGTTATATTAAAGAACCGGTAAAGATAGTGAGATATCAAACGAAACAATTGAGAAACTGTGTGATCCCATTGGTGAAAGTCCTTTAGAGGAATCACTCAAGTGAAGAGGCTACATGGGAAACAAAGGAGCACATGAAGAATCAGTACCCCTACTTATTTAATCCATCAGGTAAGAATTTGAGGACAAAATTTCTTAAGGGGGGAGACTTATAATATCCCCTTTTCCCATATTAAAGGTTAGGACCTTAGACTACTATATTTGAGAAATATCATTGAGAAAATAGGAGATACATTACATTTACATGCATATCACTACCATAAACATACACATACGTAAATATTGATTTTTGTACACATTACGAATATTGTATATGCACTCATTTGACATTTTTCGGGGTATGAATGATTTTTAAATGATTATTATGTGAATTGTGAATTCTATGTCTTGAATTTTGATTTTGTCAACTATAATTGGTGATTTAAAATTTATTTGTTAAATTTGGGAGATTTCCAAAATTATATGTATTTTGGACTAGGAAAAATGCCAAGTGGCAAGACAAATTGATTTGTGGTAGTAGAAATAATTGAAAAGTGACATTAGGATTTAATGACAAGTGGTATAGAAAATTAGGTTAGAAATTGAGAGACAAATGGACTAGTTATTAAAAGAGCCAAGTGAAAACCATAATAAGATGACAAGTGGCAAGTGACAAGTGTCACCACACTTACCACTCACCACTCATCATCCACGAACCTCACATATTTGAAAGACCCATTTTGTTGTCTTTCCTTTTCGCCAAATACTCTTTTTGTTCATCTTGTTCAGCTTCATCTTTACTCACAATTTTCTCACAAACACTCTCAACATTGAACCTTGCCATCATTTTTCATCTAGCCACTTAAATATTTCATTGTTAGCTCTTCTTTTTTATGAAACCTAGCCTATTCTACCTTAGTAAGATGATGATCGTGTGATGCTTTGGAACTAAGGTTACGTAATCTTCAAAGTTTGGGTTAAACAAGTCAATTTATTACTATGGATCTTCATGGGTTGTTCTAAATGAAACATATATGATGATTATTTTGAGATTAAATGATCATCAAAATGATGTTCAGGTATATTGTAACATTAATTTAGAAATAAATAGGTTTATGTTATGTTGTAGTATAAATGATCAAAAGTAGATTTTGGGTTATGTTAAAGACGTTTCCTAGATAAATTGGTTATGAAAATGGTGTTTGAATGAGAATTGAAAGTTGATAAATAAAGAGATGTGTTTAGGTCTTGTTTCTGTGTTGATGATGAGTGCAGAAAATTGATGAATAAATTTTCATCAATTTTTGAGATTATGAAGACCATGTTTTCCAGGTTGTTATATGGATAAAATAGATTAGGAGTTAAGGTATAATGAAGGTGAAATTATGTTAAAGAAAAGACTAATATAGTGTCCCTGAAATGAGAAGAAATAAGATAATAGTGAATGATAAAGAAAGATGATGATATGTACTATTTTTGTATGGTTAATGAACAATGATTTATGATTTGTTTCATGGATGTTTATGAGTTAGAAATGAGGTAAAAATTATGAAGACATGAAGTCTAAATTATGAATTATAGAGAAGATTTGTTTGATGTATTATGAAAGAGATAAAATCAAGAAAAGTTAGGATTATATGTATGATATGATTATATGAATGATAATGGATCAATTAAGTAAAGTTTTATGTAATCAATATGGTAGCTAGATTAGCATGAAATAAAGTTGCATAAATGGACATGATTTTTGGAAAATTTGGAGTGCTGATGATGTTTCCATGTATGTTGAATTTGTGGAAAATTAAAGGAAAAAAGGCAAGGCATGATCATGGCTTGATAAATTGGGTTTTGTCATGATCATTGCAAAGTCTCTATGATCATGGCCAGTTGCAATGGTTTCTCTCATTATCTTAGGAAGGCCCACCATGATTGTAGGCTAGCATAAGGGGTGAAATGCTATCTTTTAAGTGATGTTTGAAACAATTAATGCTAAGGTACTTTAGCTTGAAATGAACCTAGTTGATACTTGATGAGTTGATAAAGTGATTGATATGTTTAAGTTTAGTTAATTGAGGTATAAACCTAAGTGTAAACTAGATATATCTAAATGATAATGTTTAAATGAACATGAGTCATCGAGTATGCATTATACAAAACACATATAGATATGTGTATGATTGAATACTCATATGTATGAGCAAATTAGAAATGTGTACTATGTATTGCATGATATAGAAGCACAAATAGAACAATAACATCCAGACAATGCCGAGACATCAAAGCAACAATTATCTAGAGCGTGCTGTGAGTAACCTAAATGTTCTCACTAGACTTGATTGTAGCTGCTTAAATTCCAATTATTGAACTGATACTCATATGTATGTGGTAATTTCATAAATTGATGGTCCGAGGAGTTTGATAATTGGAAATGTATTGGAAGTGCTCTAATTATATGTGAATTTGACAAAAATAAGTGTTCTCAATAAATATATTGAATGTCAGACTTATATCCGATGAAAATGTGAAAAGTGATTGTGTAAACGGAATGAAAGTGATTGAATGAATATATGTGATTTGATCATTTCATTACATGATATACATGATCAGATAAAGGCAGTTGTGACCGAAGTAGCCAGTGAAAAAGAGCTTAAAGCTCAAGAATATGTATAAGAGCTACAGGGTCAATATGTAAAATAAGTCTGGCATCCACAACGGATACGGGAACAAAGTAATAATTGAAAGTGAGTCACATGTGCATTGCATATACAATTTGTTATGTATTAAATTAAAGATTGGAAATGAGTTGTCTATATTGCACTAAAATTGAATTGTGAAATAACGTGTAATATGTGATTATATAAACTGTCTTTGAAATTTGAATTGTGTTGTCTATGTGTTTTGATATGAGTGAACTCATCAATGATGGTTTGCTCACCGAGTTCGCAAAACTTATCAAAATTGCAACGTGACTTTTGAAGTACGAGAGAGGAGACCTAGCTATTAAGACATTCTAGAAGAACTTAGTTCTTGCATTTTTGAACTCAAGAAATGCCTCAAAGGTCAATCAGTTGAGATTGTGGAGTTTAGTTAGAATATTTTGTATAGTTCTCATGTCATGTAGAACATGTTGTAAGAGTCGTAAACTCTTATGTATTTTTGATACTGTATATATATGAATTATGTAGTGAAAAGCTACATTGTAAATTATGTTTTATTAATGAAATATGGGATTGATCTTTTAGATATTGTGTTATAATGTATAATGTCATATAAGTGAATATGACTGCTCTAACGAGCCGCCTTCATGGAGTAAATTCTCTAACGTCCACAAGATGACTGGTATCTACTCGGTAAAGTTGGGGGCATTATATACTTTAGTATTAAAGTATGGTTTAGCATCCATAGGGACAGATATAAGTATATAGACATGACATATAGTGAGAAACTCAGATAGTAATCGTTATTATTGTCTATTATAGGTCATCCTCCATAGGTGATCAAGTTGGACAATCAGCTGACCTAAAATATGTAAAAGCCAATAGAGAGTCTTTTGTACCTCGACCTGATCAAATGTCTTCAAGAAATCCTGAAAGAAACCAAAAGAGGTATGATAAACTGAGAAAGTAGGGGGTTGTGGAATTCTACGGAAGTACAAACCCTATTGAGGGTGAAGGATGGTTAGAGAGAACTGAAAGAGTATTCAATCAAATGGACTACGAGTCTGATAAGAAATTTGACTACGCAGTCTCACTACTGCAAGGGCCAGCATAGCAATGGTGGAAGATTGTTCCAGACAGTGACACTCGACCTTGTGGGTTAAAGTGGGAAGACTTTCTGAAGGTCTTCAAAGAGAACTATATGCCGAAGATCTACCTAGATAGGAAGATGAAAGACTTCCTAGATCTGAAGCAAGGTAGTCTCACCATAGCAGAGTATGAGATAAGGTTTAATAAGTTGATGGGGTATGCAACTGCATTAATTCTTACTAAGGAGGATAAATGTAAAAGGTTTGAGGATGGGCTGAATATGGAGATAAGGACAAGGCTAGCTATTACAAATCTAAGCAATTTTATCAAGCTAAGAGCTGCCTCAATCAGAGTAAAACAATTGTTAAAAGATGGTTAAGTAGAATACAGACAAGAGTTCATAATGAAGAGACCTAGTGAGTCTCAAGTTGATTATGGCAGAACATAAAGTAAGTGCTAGAATAGATCTTTTTGACCATCGACTAGATTAAGACAGAGACAAAAGGACATTTTTGTGTAATCTAGTAATGGAAGAGATACAGCGTTAGGGAAAATGGTTAGCTTTGACCATTGTGGGAAAAAGCATAATGGGGAATGGTGGAAGTTGTCTGGAGCTTGCCTTTGATGTGGCCCCTTTAAGCATCAGACCAAAGACTATCCCATAATTTACGAAGCATAGTCTACAGTGAGAGGAGGAGTGGTAACTAAAACTAATGTCCACCAGAGAAGAGCTAGTGGATCTAGACAAAGAGACAGAGGTAGAGGCAGAGTGAGTTTAGTGAGTCCTATTGTTAGAACTGAGGTGTAAAGTAATTTGTTGCAATCTTAGGGTAGAGTCTATACGATTACTAGATAGGAGGCTTAAAGCTTCCCCAATGTCGATGCAGGTGTGTTGCATATCTTTAATTTTAAAGCTTTTGCATTTCTAGATCCAGAATCTACGCATTATTTCATTACACCACATCTAACATCTCGACTACATTGTGAAAGAGAAGTGTTGAAATGTGGAGTGAAAGTAAGTACTAGGTAGTACTACAGTGATAGGAGAAGTATGTAAAAGGTTTATGATTTGAGTGGATCAGGTAGAGTTAGAAGTCGATCTGATTGCATTACAGTTAAGTGAGATAGACCTAATTCTAGGCATAGATTGGCTCACTACTGATAAGGTTGTAAAGAGATGATACCAGAATCTCCTAATCAACCGAGAGCGATATTTCAAGGTATTAGTCAAGCAGTGCCAGCCAAGGTGGATGTGAAGCTTATCTAGTCTATGTAATTAATACCCGTACTGAGCAAACAGTACAGGATATTCCTGTTATTAAGGATTTCTTGGATGTGTTTCCCGCTGAGTTATCTAGTTTACCCCTAGATACGGAGACGAAGTTCGCTATTGACCTAGTTCCCTCCATATAAGATTGCACCTATGGAACTGAAGGAATTTAAGGCTTAATTACAGAAGTTGTTGGAAAACGATTTTATTAGACCCAGCGTATCACCTTGGGGAGCTCCAATCTTATTTATGAAGAAGAAAGATGGGATTTTGAGGCTATGTATCGATTATAGGCAACTGAATTGGGTGACAGTGAAAAATAAGTATCCGTTGCCGAGGATTGATGACCTAGTTGATCAATTACAAGGAGCTCAGATATTCACTAAGCTAGACTTGAGATTAGAGTACTATCAGTTAAAGATACCAAGAGGTTGATATACAGAAGAGTCCATTTAGAACTAGGAATGGGCATTTCGAGTTTTTAGTGATGTCGTTTGGTTTGTCAAATGCCCCAGCTACTTTTATAGATTTAATGAATAAGGTATTTTAACCCTACCTAGATCAATTAATGATTGTGTTTATTGAAGATATTCTAGTGTCAGAGGATATACAAATCCCACAAAAAATAGAAATAAAACATGTCAAACAATTTAAACACTTCCAAAAACTCAAGCAAATTTGCATTACATATCATTAGATGTTGTTGGAAACATTACATATCAAACATATTGTACTATTCTAAATACATACCATAAGTTTCAAATGTATCCTGTATTAAAGTTGTTACAAAGCATTAAAAAAAACACAAAATACAACATGACTCATTACATTGATATACATCTTAAACATAAACACAAATATACATTTTCCAAAATAAAACACATCTTTCTTTGGCCACTGTAATTGCCCTAGCCTTAAATCTTCTTATCGGTTATTTTGGTGCTAGTTGATCATTTATGATGAGAACCAACACGGAGGCAAAACCATTGGGCTAAGCATATAACTTAGTGAGGAATAAGTAAACAAGACATAATATGATGACTATTTCTAACAATCATCTAGCATTCACATGCACTGAATCATATCAAATCATATACAACCTTTAATTGTTCAAATTAAAGAACAATCTAATATTATTTGTATCAGAACTTTAAAGTATCTGAACAGAACTTGATTGTGTCAAAATAGAATTTAGTTGTATCAGAACTGTAGTAGCCCATTCTTATCCTTAGGAATTTAACTATTAGATTAAGTCATCATATGAGAATTCAGGATATGCCTTTCATTTGCATACATCACATTTGTATGTACACATGAATCACGATCTAGTGACATTGTAAAAACAGTACATGCACTCACCGATATATCCCAAGGTATAAAAGATCTTAAATGATTATGGCGTGCTTGTGTGTTGACTATGTCTTGAATTTTGTTTGATGAATTATAATTAATGAACAGGGAATTTATTGCTTTAATTGAGTGATTGATAAAGTGATAAGTGCATTTAGTCTAAGAAAAGTGTTAAAAGGGTAAGATAAAATGATACAAGGGAATTTCAGTTAAATGAGCCTATGAGATGGTGACATATAGCATCAATAATAGAGTGACAATTGGCTTGAATAAAAGAGTGACAAATGGAGGTATATTTGAGTGACGTATGTTCTAGAGATTAAATGACAAATGGATTAATAAGAGAGTGACAATTGGGAGTGTAAGATAAAAACACATAGTATGACTTTTAGCTTGACACTTGGTATGACACATGTCCATTTCCGTCACCACACACCTCACCCTTGTATCTCACTCTTTTAAGACCACCATCTTTCATGTTTTGATCTATTGTTTCTCCTTCTTTCCTCAAACGTAAGACACTTTTACACAATCCCTAACTTAAAGTTTTGTTAAAACTTTGTAACCCTTATCTTGTAAATTGAAAGCCTTTAATCCCATCTCATTTTTAATGTATGTTTGAAGCTTAGGAGACTTGCTTGGCTTGTTGATTGAGAAAATCTTAAGACAAACAAGTATTTGATTACCTTATTGAGTTATATGTGAGCATTACATTTATAAAGATTGGTTAAGGATGAATTAAGAAGAATTGCATGTAAGGTTGATGACGAAGTGTGCTGGAATACGTTGGATGGAGTGTTTTTACTGAACAGACATCTATATTTTGGTCATATTTTGATCTGTAGATATCCAAATGGGATTATTTTTAATTTATATTAAACTATAGACATATGGACACAATTTCATGAAGGAATTTGAATTTTAATTATGTCCCTAAAAGTTTTGAACCTAAATTGTTTGTCGATTAAGAAACTCCTTGGGCTAAGGGGATACATATTCAATACCTGAAAGGTTAAATTTGGTGGAAAGTCCATATTAGAGTGGACATTTATGGGTCCCTATTTTGAATTCTCAAAATGAGAGATAAGTTAGTAATTTCCATTTGACACATTTTTAGAATGGAGAAAGTGCTTCGTTCAAGTATAATTATTAGCATCCCAATGATCCTTTGCATTTGCTGCGAAATGCTTTTGATCTCATGCTCAGAATCACTGCTTCCTTCAAAGTTAAATTGATTGTCAACAATAATGCTTTGTCTTGGCCACAAACTCACTTGGGAATGCTTTCCTTGGTTTGCAAATGCAATCCCTAGCTATCTTTCTAATGTTAAGAAGAAGGATAACGTTACTTGGTTGAGCACAACTATGGTTACATTACTAATAGATCATGTTTTGGCATATTTGAAGAAGCTATATCTAAAGTTCCATAGTCATAACTAGTTTGGTCTTCCACAAATCTTCACAATTAAAGACACGTTTAGCACCAGAGAAAATTTTTTCTTTTCCTTTATCAGTAGCCAAAAGTGTCCCCTTTACAACATCACTCTAGAGAACCTAGCTAATCTCTTCTTCAATTGTAACTTTGTTAAGGATAATTGGAAGAAAGTTCTTAATCTCTGTTCTCTACAAGGCAATGTTGTTTCTTAGAGATGACTTTTAAATTAGGCTTGCATGATCAAACATAGATCCAAGGAGGAAGCAAGAGTCTTTAGTATTGCTTTAAACTGCATAGTTTACTCCATTTAAAGGGAAATGAATTCCAAGATTTTCTCCAAGTCAACAAAGGCCGCACAATCATTTATGTTAGACACAATAATATGGATCAAAGAAATTATCCTCTTAAGAATATTTTTTTCTTAAGCCAATCAAAAAAGCTACGAGCTATTGGCCCTCCTAAACCCTTTCTAATGTTATTTCCCTTATGTGCTTTTTACACTTTTGCTACTTGCTTTAAGTCAAGTTCCCTATTTAGATGAAAGAGGCTTATTGTTCCTTCTTTGTTTTATCTTCTGTATTTCCCCCCAAGACTCTCCTATCTACATGCCTAGAACATACCTACAATTTATCACGCATATATCTTTTTTATTGTAACACGAGACTTTCATAACAAAAAATAAATAATAGTTCCTAAAAATTGATTTACGTGCTACCGATACTTCTAATCTTGAAAGTCAAAAGTCTTGAGGGAATGGTAACATGGAATTTTATCAAAGAACAAACTAACTTGAGGTAAGTCGGAATCCATTTTTTAATAATATTTTGGCTTGTTTATTAAAAGATGAAGCCATTTTTGGTGGGCTGCATTTTGATAAAACTATTTTTCTGATAATCTTGATGATTTAACTGATCAACGATCTATTTATTTTGATGCAATTGCCCACCCAAAATAATACACCTGCCCAACTAGTACATGCAATCATACCATAAATGCCTCTTAACAGAAAGCAAACGAGCGGTGAGGAATGTTTCACACATTTTACGTGTTTATTTGACATTAAAAGCCATTGACTTATATTAATCTTTGTACAACTCTTTCCACCAAAGTATAAGTAACTCTAATTTAATCGATGCATCATAACATAAGTGAATAATTAAAGAAATATATAATTGGCAATAACATTTTGGGGGTTTAGGGGTTTGGTGTCGGCAGGGGAAGAACTTCTCTTTTTCTCTCTCGCTTAGTTCTCTTTCTTTTTGTCTCTCAAGTCTGACGGCAGTTCGTCACGGCCAACTACTTCTTCTCTCTTGTTTCGAGGTAGTGAATTTTATTTTTACTCTTTAAACATTAGACTTGAACTGTTGCAGGCCAACATTTTTGGGAAGATGAATTTCAAAAATGTCAAAGTTCCTAAGATGCCTGGTGGTGGTGCGGCTTCTGCTCTGATTAAGACCGGGGTTATTGGTGCCCTTGGCTTGTATGCAGTTTCAAATAGTCTCTATAATGTTGAGGGAGGGCATCGAGCCATAATGTTTAACCGCCTCGTTGGTGTCAAAGACAAGGTTTGCGTTTTATTTTAATTTTATGCATGCTATTTTCTTCTTTGGATGATATACTTTAAGCCCAGAATCTTTTCCCTGAAGTTTACTTTGGATTAGTTAACTGTATCATTGTGTGTCTTCATGTTTCATATATATGTGCATCTTCTGTGCTTACTAATAATACGTCCTAGTTTCATGATGCCATGCTCACTTTCACAAGACACTCAACCATCCCAAGGCTCTCCCAACTAGAAAAATTCTAAATTAAGTGATAGTAATTGAGTTGGTTATTGGGTAATGATGCGGTTGATGCTTTTTTTAAAATTATTTTTCATTTCCATGAGCTGGTTTGAAAGAACTTTTTTTTTATTTTTTTCCTTGTTGTCTCTTTTTTTCACTATGCAGAGGCTACAGTAAATCTGGGTTGCCTGCAATATATGGATCTGTAGACATAAATGAAGAACCTCTTTCATATTCCAAATTTGTTGTGCCCTATAGTTTGTAGATTTCCTGATATTTTTACATTGTGCAGCCTTTGGGATCAGTTTTAGATCTTATTCCTGTACCTGTTTTCTGAGTTTGAAGTTCTTGAGCCTGCAGAATGTCTTCCATAGCAGTCTTAATGTATGGTAGTTGTTCAACTGGTGCTTTGATAGGATCAAGGGAGTACTAATCCACGAAGAACTAGTACTATCTTATTAGTTTATTTGAACATAGGCAGTGTAATTCCACTTTCTTTTCAGTTGTTAGTCCATAAAATTAATGCAATGGTAGTGGTAGAAGTTGTGGAAATAGAAGATTGGGATTATCAACCAAGGTTTTTCACATGAATTCTGCATAATGATATGTTCTTATAGCTGCAACACTGCCATAAGAATACTTGATGTTCTATGTATATGTTCTCTGAATTTATTCAAATACTTAAAGCTTCTTGCTATTATAATATTTTGGATTTTCTTTGATTTTGTTTCGTTGAACCTACTGCTACACAGCAAAGTTGTTGATGTTGAGCTTTTCTGAGTATGTTACTTTGTGGTTTATTTTATCAGCAATCTCAACGATAATAACAACGTGTGATGCTCCTTTAGATGGTTTTCCAATTTCATTTAAAGTAAACTGTTCTTGTTAACTTTGCAGGTTTATCCTGAAGGGACTCATCTTATGATTCCATGGTTTGAACGACCAGTAATCTATGACGTCCGTGCACGGCCTCATCTGATAGAAAGTACTTCGGGAAGCCATGACCTCCAAACGGTAATGCACTCTGTGCTTTTTTACCACACTTTTGACTGGGCTACTAAAACTGATTTGCATGGTTGGTTATGCACTTAATAATGTTAAAAGAATTAGCAGTTGTGCAAGCTTCATCGATGAGATGTTTTATTGATTAGTAGTGCCATTTGTTCTTGAAATTACTTAGAACATCCATTTATTTGTAACTGCTTTCTATCATTGTTCTATTAACGATCTTTTAGCATGTATATCTTCCTTTGGCTTGGCTAGAACTTTCATTTGTCTCCTTATGTATGATGCATGAATAGATGATATTTTGTTAGCTGAATGAAGGACTTGGAATCCTGATTGGTGCATACAAGTTTATGTATGTATATTGTGTATTTCTTTTTCTTTCTCTTGCATCTTACTAAGTTTTTGTTGCTTATAGTTAGGTATGCTGCGATTACCATGTAGTTCATGGACTGTTCGTCCAGGCTTCTGATAGATGCATGTACTTTTGTGAGACTTACAACTCTTGATCTGTCTGTTTGCATCATTCTGATACTTAAGACCTAGAATTTATAGATATTAATACACGTTCTTGTAGGTAAAAATTGCTCTTCGGGTTCTTACTCGTCCTGTTGCAGACCAATTACCAAAAATATATCGCAATCTTGGAGAGAATTATAATGAAAGAGTCTTGCCTTCTATCATTCATGAAACATTAAAAGCAGTGGTTGCCCAGTACAATGCCAGCCAACTGATTACACAGAGAGAAGTAAGAATTCTTTAGGTTATTCCTGCCAAAAAAATGTTTGTGATTTAGTTAGCATCTTTGAGTACTGGGAAGCATTTATTTGAAGAACTATTTGGTAATGACATTGCTCCTTTATTCTTTTCTATAGTTGTCACAGCATTATGCATTAACTTTGGGTATCCTGCAGGCTGTGAGTAGAGAAATAAGAAAGATTTTGACAGAAAGGGCTTCCAAATTTGACATTGCACTTGATGATGTATCAATTACCAGCCTGACTTTTGGGAAAGAATTTACTGTTGCAATTGAAGCGAAACAGGTAGCTGCACAGGATGCAGAAAGGGCTAAATTTATTGTGGAGAAAGCTGAACAAGACAAAAGGAGTACTGTTATTAGAGCACAGGTCAGAAAGAAAATATTTATTGTAGATGCCATGGTGTAGCCTATTTAAGATGCATAGTCTTTATTTGTTTCTAGAAGGTTTTCTTGGCATCTGCTAGGATTTTGGTTGATAATGGTCGTAGAGAAAAAGTAGCAGAAAATAAGCAAGGATTTTTTTAAATATTCAATAAATTGCTAGCAAAATATACTGCTTTCTACTAGACACTATTTCACAAAAAAACGAGTAATTTTCTCATTACTGCCCGGTGTTCTTATCCCTCTAATTATTTCCTACTTATTGGCTTGTAGGGTGAGGCAAAGAGTGCTGAGATGATTGGTCAAGCTATTGCCAAGAATCCTGCATTCATCACTTTGAGGAAAATTGAAGCTGCCAGAGAAATTTCACAAACTATTTCGAATTCAGCCAACAAGGTTTATCTCCACTCCAATGACTTGCTTCTGAATCTTAGTGAGATGGTGGAATTGGAAGCACATGGAAACAAATAGATGCATTTGATTGCACGATTCCCTCTTTTTGTTGGTTTTCTTCTGTCAAATTGCTTAGTTTGATGGATGACTAGCAACCATGGATCGTATTGGGTCTGGAACTTTTCTGCTGATAGTAACAAATTTCACATATTTGCACTTAATTGAAGTACAAGAAAATCAGTTGGATAAAGAGTTATGCCCTTGGTTGTTTTCGTCAGATTTTATGTTCATTTGTCTAGACAGTTTGATGAACATGATTGTGCTATGGGGTTTGATACAACGGTTGAGAATAATAGAATACCAAAACAGTCGCTTTGAACTTACTCTTTGACGAAATCTATGTTGATCTATACTACTCTACCCTAGATAGAAGTTCCTGGTTCACATACGAGCACTCTATATTATCAACAAAATAATAGTGAATTATTTGCTTATCAACCTGGTTATTCCTTTTGTTTTATGTTCATTTTGAAATTGATCAGAGGCTTCTCTTGTAAGCCATTACTATAAATTTCTTCTTTCCCTTTCTTACAATTTGCTGGTTTGGAGAGTGGGTCTGCCAATGCCACATCTTTATTTTCAATTTATTATCTCCGTTTACTTTACATTTAAGAAGACGAAGGTAGTATTGTTATATGCAATGCTTTAAAAGATTTTATCAAAAATTAAACTGAAAAGATAAAAGATTTATAGTTTAAAAACTTCAAATCATCGTAAAATTGATTTAGAATAAAATTGAAAGAGATTGTTATTGTTCGAAGCTTAATTGTAAAATGATTGTTAAATAAAAGTAAAGTAGTTTATTTGATTTACAAGAGCTCATTTATTAAAATTGACTGATTAATTAATAAATTGATCTTTCTAAAAGGTAAATTAAATTAAAAAGTTGAAAATTAATTAAAAAGTTTGTTGATTTAAGATTTTTATGATTGAGTTTTCTAATTTATATACACTGATGCAAATATTGTACCTTGATAATAGATTTAGTTTTGGTATAGAATGGTATTGATACAACTAAATATTGGGTCTCATTTTAGATGATTTTTTAAAATTATAAAATTATAAAATCTTCTGTTTTAATTTATCATTATAAATTATCAAATAAACGTTTAAATTAATGTGTAAAAAATTTTGTAATTGATTTTTCTAAACTCCCATATTTTGTTTTAAGTAATGTTATAAATAATATATCGATACTAATATTGGATTTGATTATGTTATGTATTGTAAATGTATCGATCAATACTAGGTACTGCTTTGAATATTTTTTAAATTTATAAAGTAGTCTGAATTTTTTAAATTGCAAAATAGTCTTCAATTTATTGAATTGTATAATATATTATTTTACAACAACCTTATCTTCAAAAATTATTACAATAGAAAATTCTAAAATAAAAATAATCCATTTATTTTATTAATATTACTTTTCACATATTTCAAATATAAATAATAACCACAATTAATATAAAAATGACTATTTAATCTTCATACAAATATAAAATTAATGACAATACAAAGTTTTTGAAATGTTACAATTTTATCATAAAATAAATAATAATTATATTAAAATATCAAATTAAAAAATAATAAATATTAATGACAAACTATTATAATTTACAACAATAGTTCGTGCTGAAGAACCAACTAGAAACGAAAGTTGAAATAAAATTTTTTAAAATTGTATTACATATATAGAATTTAACATATACATCAAAAATAAGTGAAATTAAAAAGAAAATAAACAAAAAAATAGAAGAATACTTGTTCAAATCGCATTGATCACAATTTTTATTTGGTATAGAATCTTCATCAGTGAGAGGAGTCTCATCATTACCATCATTTAAATTAACTTCACCAAATGATATGTAAATATTTTTTCATCCAAGATTATTTTTCAAGTTATTCTCATCTATCAAACTTGATTCCTCATTAACCTAATTCTTTAAAAATTTGATATGATTAAGAAAAATTAGATCTAAATAACTACTTGTCCTATTAAGAGTCTTAGTAAGCAACAAATTAAATTATTAAGAAATTAAAAGAAATTATATCTAATTTAATAATGATAATAACATACCTTTTTCGAAGTTTTAAATTTTATGAACAAAAACCAAGTTGTTCAATCATTTGTGCTTCAATTTATTCTTTTTCTTAGAATAGATGAATTCAAATGTACTTCTATTGTTTTTACACTTTGTTGTACTCATATGTTGACTTAGAATTCGAAATGCACTTCTGAATTGGTCTTACTAAGCGACTATAAGTCGTAAGACAACAAAAATAGCATTATAAACTAAATAAAGTGACGATTAATTTTCAACAGGTAATAAAAATGAAAAACATACACATAGATTAAGTTTGTTTGGTGAATTGTAATTCATGTCATAAAATCAACATAACTATCCTTATAAATCTCCATTTGTGAGCTTAAGAGATCTTGCATCATCTTATGAGCAACAATTATTGTAATAGTTAATAGTATTCTTCTATTAACTTCATCTTTCTTTGTAAAAGTTAGTTTAAAATAGAATTAGGATTCAAAAATGCCCCAGATGCAAACAGAGAAGAGTAAAATTGTCTTTCTTATCTCTCATTGACGACTGTAAGAGAAGGTGTACACAAAAAAGACTTATTCTTTAGTTTAACCTTAATTACTTCCTTCACCCTATTTATGGCATCAAAAAAATAACTCATTGTTTCCTTCTCTTCACTATCAATCAACTGAAGAACCCTCTCTAAAGGCTCTTAAACTTAGATGATAAATTGACATTGAGACCAAAATTCATTATCTTCAAGTATAATTCTAGAAACCTCCAATCCAACATTAAACTTGGCATGTCGAGATGCTACTCACTTACCACATATAAACATTTGTTTTAATTCTTTTTTCTTCATAATAAAACACTAAAGCGATAAGAAATTAGCTGCAAATCTTGTAATAGAAGGACGATACAAATTCTTATGATTGATGAAATCTTTTCTCATTAGATTTAAGACCACACACGATTATAGATGACATTTTTTACTTTCTACACAGTCTTATCAATAATTAAAAAAAAACCTAGCATCCCTTATATTTTCCAACATCAAGTCAATGCAATGTGTAACGTAAGGAATCTAATAAAAAGAAATGTACTTGCTTTGCAATCTTCTTCTAGTTGCTTTATAAGCAGAATCATTGTCAATAATAAATTAAACAATATTTTCTAGCTCAACTTTATTCACAACTTCGTCAAATATTTGAAATAAAGTATTCACATTCATAACAAGTCTAGATGCATTAATAGACTTTAAAAACATTTTCCTCTTTACAGAATAAACCAAAAATTAATAATAAGCTCGTGTATTTTATTTGTCCAACTATCACACATGATTAAACACCCAAAAATAGCCCAAGTCATTCTTCTTTCAAAAAAATAATTTTTTATTTCATAAATAGAGCCATTTAAAATTTTACCTCTATATTCATCAATTGAAGGAATTTTGTATCTTACACTATGAAAGGCAATAACGTCTGCCATAGGCTGATAATAATAAGACTGAGAAACATTGAATGTTACACTTGAATCATACCACCATTTATCCATTTTATATTCACATTATGAGCCATTTATTTAGATTGTAAGATACTACAAATTGAAGGCTGAGGCGCAGGAGTTGTTCATGCTGCAAAATATTTAGACACCTATCTTGTTCTTTTCTTAACATAAGGTGTAACATTCCCTTCTTGTTGAATAGGAATACTACCACCTTCAACATTCTCATTATCATCCTGAACACTAGCAAAAGAACTTCTACTACAAATTTTGTAATTCAATCTTTGCTTCTATCTTTCTCATATTGATACTTTTCAAGAAAAGTCTTCATTTTCATTTTGCATCATGACTAAATTTTTGACAAAGCTCCACATCCCCTTTGCTTCTTTAGTATAGCGATTCCTCCACTTTTCAAATGTTTGTTAGAAAACAAACAAATGGCATGGTTTATTCTTTAAGGAATCAATCCGGCATTAGCCAAACTAGATCGTTGAATCTTACTGAAATGGTTGAATTATTATGAGTACTTGAACTTCTTTCCATTTATATGTAAAAATAAATAACGACATATATCAAAATAAATTTTTGTAAAAAATGAATAAATAGTTCAATAATAGTTTCTTAATAACTTATATTTCTTTCTAAACCAAACATCAAATATATACATTGATTGCTACACTTTCATAACTATAACTCATTTCATTTGATTACATATTTTAAACATAAGATCATAACTATAAACTATTTCATGTAATTATATAATTCAAAAATAAACTCACAAATATAACTTATTTTGTATGATTATATAATTTAATCATAAACTCATTACAATAACTTATTTTGTATGATTATATAATTCAATCATAAACTCATAAGTCACAATTATAACTCATTTTTGTTATTACATAATTCAATTATAAACTCACATCTACAATTTAATTTATGTAATTAGATAATTCAACCATAAAGTCTTAACTATGACTTGTTATGTGATTCAACCATAAACTTTTAACTATGACTTATTTTGTATTATTATTAATTAGTTGATTAAATAATCATAAACATAAATTAACAAATACAATTCAATTTGTATAATTACTAATCATATAATTCAACCACAAATTAACTAATCCATTTTGATGATTACAAAATTTAATTTATAATATATAACCCAATTTATAATAAATACTAATGTTCCATTCAAATTTTAATAAATTTCAATCTCAAATTTCAAATAAGAAAAACTTCACATTTCTAATCCAATTCTAAATTTCAAGAAAGAAATGAATAAGCTCAACTCAAATTCATAATCCAATTCAAAATTATAGTTCCTAATTGTCATAGAAAGTTAAGAACACAACCAATTGTAATTTACAAATGAACACCATGATAATTTTTAATAGTGACACAAATTCAAACATTCATTTCCCTCTTCCAGAATCACAGATTCACAATCCACAATTCACAAACCATCCACATTCACATCCACAAGTCAATAAGTTCACAAGCATACAACACAATCAATCACACACACACAAATATGTTTCCGCAATCCACAATTCCTCACATACACACAAGAAAAATGCATCCTTTGCTTAAATTCACAAGTGACTAGTCATCAATGCAACAGAGTGATGAATGGCAGTGATTAGCAAGCGATTAGCAAATGGCTACGACAGGCAACAAACGATAGGCAATAGGCGATAGGTGACAGGTGGAGAGGAGGACTTGGTGCTTGGCTAACAAGCTGTGAGTTGTGACAGGGGACTAGAGAATCCGGATGGTTTGGGTGGGTAAGTATGCTTTTATGTTTGATTTTGTAGCTTTAGGGTTAACTTTTTTTACATTTAAGTCCTAAGGTTTTTGAATTTTTATGATATCGACCAGTATTTGATTAGTATTTCAAGTATTGGCCAATACAAAATCCTTTAGTTTTGTACCATTTTTCAATTCTAGTTATTACAATATAAAATTTGAGACGCTAGTTTTAAGTGACACAACATATGGAAAAAAAAATTCTACTTGTACCGACCAGTAAGTTACAACATTCGAGACACTGGTTTTAAGTAACATAACATAAGGAATGGAAAAAAAAAGGTCTATTTGTTATTAGTTTTCTGTTTATAATTATAAATATAAAATACTTGAGATACTATTTACGAGCCTTCTCTTATATTTGCTATAAGAAAAGGATACAGGTTAGAAATGATTAAATAACCATGAACCCTAAATTATAAACCCTCATCAAATTATGAAAATTGCAATATCTCGATTAACAACCTATCCAAAATCTTAATTAGGTATAAAGTTGTCCAATAAACTATCGGGAACCTATGCAAGATCTCTCTTCGCATAATTACCAATTTGATATAATTCTTATTCTATTAAATCACCTAACTCCCTTTAGACCAATTTAATTATGTTTCATTCGATTCACCCTCTCAATTTATTACGAATTATGCAATCATAGAATTTAATCACAATAAATCCAATAAACATAAAAACAATCAGATTTCATTAATTCAAGAATAAAACTCCGAAGGTGAATTTGGAACATCCTCAACATTTAGATGATATCATAAACTATTCAGTCCAATTCTATACAATGATAAAACCGAAATAAATAGGAAATACAATTGAATGGAGGATGGGAGGCAACAACGTTGAGAAACCTCCTAATCTAGGAAGTACGTCAAATTAGTTTCTTCTCCTCTTCTCTCTTCCTTCTTCTCTTCCTCAATGTCTCAATGAATTCTCTCTAGGGTTTCTCAAAAGTGGCTGATGCAAATGCTCCCTTTGCCTCTTTTTCTTGTTCTTTAAATATCCTTTATGTTTTGAGCAACTCTAAAGGTTTTCTGAGGTTCAAAAGGCCCAAAAATCTCTCAAAACTTGATGTTTTTGAGTGTCTGCATGTCTGCCTAATGCAAGCCATGATAGTGGCCCACAGCCAAGCCTTCTATCACAATTGTGGCATGGAGGCCACGATCGTGGGTCATATCCTAGGCTTCTGTCACTATCATGGCATATGTTTCAGCCTGAATGTCTTCAAAACCTCTCTGTTCTTCGATGTTGACCCTAAAATACTAACAAACACATCAAATCACCTTAAAAACACAATATTTAAGCTCAAAGACTTGTACTAACCAACAAAAACACTTAAACAACAATCATTTAACAAACTAACACAATTCTAACCTAAACACATACTAAATGATTGAATTAATAATTAAATACATATCAAAATAAGCCATAAAACATGAAGCAATTTAAACTTATCAGGTAGCTTTGTTAACAGAGACTTTAACATCAAGTTATATTCGAGAAGAATTAAAAGTTAGGTATTTAATTACCAATTTTTAAAGTTTGGCATATAATTGCAAAATTGTGTAAAGTTTATGATTTTTTAGTAATTAATCGTAAATAATATTTTAGTAATATAATCAAAAGAAACAAATAAGTCAATTAGTATGTAGAAAATAACTTTGAACAAAAGGCATTGGATATGAAAACATTTTTTAGCAGGTTTATAGGAAATAAAGCCTTAAATAGTGACATTGCGTATTGGATTGTTTAATAATGCAAATTTTAAATTTGAGACTAAGGATTTTGATATGAGAGAAGAGGAACCTACGATCAAAAGATTTCGTAACATGGAGAGTAAGTTACCAACTCTTGCTTAAGCACTTGTTGGTCCTATATAGTTTGCTTGTTCCATATGTTTTAGTAAGACCTTTAATAGGTACAATAACATGCAAGTTAGTCAATTTCATGGTTCTATTTCTTTTGTTTTTCTCATACAAAAAGAGTTATCATTGAATGATATGTCGTTGAGAGAATCCATGTTTTTCTTGTGTCCATACCTTAACCATAGCTTTTTATACATTTAACACAAAAAAGTGCAAAATAGTATTGGTTTATTTGTCTTTCTTTTAACATATTGACTATTTATAAAAGTGGACATGTATAGGGAAAACCAATAGTAAGGTAGACCTTTGTAGGGATAAGAACCTAAATGTTAATTTTAATCTAATGCCAATGTTGTCCCTTGTATTCCCTTATCCCCTTACTCCCTTGCACTCTCAAATATGACGATTGGTTGAACATTGATCACCATTTTTGAAAAGAAAATTGATAGATGAAACTGGAAAATCTATAATAGATTTGTTGACTTCTTTTAGAACTCCTCATTATATACAATTGAAACACTTTGGAAAAGTGTAATTGCACAGAACTTGAGTCGAGACTATTTTGCATGCAATATCTATCCTTTTCCATCCTTAGAGCAGTAGGAACATATCTCCTCTAAGACAGGCAAAATTTATGACATGAAAATTATTTGAAGGGAAAAACTTGTTGCAATAGGACTTCCTTCCAAATGGTCATTTATTCCATTTGGAGAGAGAAGCACACAATTATACATGATTGAGGAATCGCAGAAACATCAACTTGCTGAGCAAAATGTGAACTTGATCAAAGTAGATATTATTGTCAATGATAAGCAAAGCACAGTTAGCTAAAAACTTAGAGTAAATTGGTTGCTTCGATGAAAATTTTTGTTTTTTAATATATATCATGTTTAGTTTAGCTTTACTTGATTCAGGGTGTATGATTCTTGTTTATGCAATAGCTTTTACTATAATTAAATACAAATTTTACTTTTTTTTAAAAAAAGTAGAAAAGTTCAGATAATAAACACAGTATCATTCAACTAAAATTTTCTTACAATAACTATTTCATTGGAGATTTATGAGATAAACTCGATAATACATGTTAGTCATTGTCAAAAAAAAAGTATAAGTCCAAAACAAAAGGAAGGGATGACAATAAACTGAGCCTGACTATTGTCAAAACATGATAGACATGCAAAATATGAGGTGCTTGGCCCTAATTATTATTCTTTTAAAAATGAAAACAACATTATTTTGTTGTTACTTATTGGAGGTTGAGCTGGGCCTAAGATTCAGTCAAACCAGACTTTACGTGTTAACTATTGGTTAGGCAGGTCGGACTAAAACTGTCATCCCTAATAAGATGGACTAGTTGAAACGAGTGAAGATTCTTGGAATTTTTAGACCATCTCCTAGTTTTGATCAATCTGATGTTTTTGTTTTAATGTTAAAATAAATAAACTAAATAGAAACATATGAAGAAGAAAGTCGTAACATCTAAACATAATACTTAACTGGCGAATGAAAATTGGGATGTTAGAGACGTTTTAAAGAGATTATGTAGTGATTTCCCACATGGGTTCTTGCGAAGATTAAGGAAAGCAACCTGATTATAAGTATGGTTTTGCTTTCTAATTATAAAATTTGGAAACAAGTGCTGCCTTTTAATTATGCAAAAAAGCAATATGGTTCTGCTTTCTAAAATACGCTCTGGAAACAACAATAACACACAATTATTTATAGTTCTCCTTTCTAATTATACACCGAATCACCAAAAGATTGAACAACTTTTCATTCATAAACACTTTAAAAAAAACAATTAGACAAACACGTTTTAATAGTTATTTCTCTTTTTATAAAAACAACGAAAAAAAAAAGAATAAACGAGAAACAAACGGGCCCCAAGTTATGCTTTAATTGGAAGCTCTTTATTTCAAATGCTAAACCCATGGACCAAAAGCGCGACCGACGTGATTAAAGTAAAACAATGGCAGGTCACATTTTACTTGCATACTTCTCGATCAATTTAAAACCATTAAAGCCTTGTTCATTTCTTGGTTTATATTGTTTGCAAAATTAAATAATTAAATGAGATTAGATTTACTGTTCGAGTTATAATATTTTTATTATTTTTTATTAAATTTTATTTATATATTTACGTAAATATTATATAAATATATAGATAAACTTTAATAAAATAAAGTTTGAATAGAATAATTAAAATGAAAATTTTAATTTGCAATTAAATAATAGAGAGCTATGCGGAGAAGACCAAAGGAAAAACGAATAGTCAAATGTTGAAAACAAGAAACAGGCTAGCAGCTGTTGTAATCTGACCCGCGACCGCTGTAAGTAGAAGCGAAGATTCTAAGCTTCCAAATTACCGAAATGCCCGCACTCCTTTGATAGCGAACGCGGCCCAAATTCTTAGCAACTATGGCTACTTTGGACAAACATCGAAGACACGTAGGGCAGAGCGGTTATATTCCGCGTTGCCTTGAAGTCGTGAAAGCGTTTCCAAGCCGCATATAACACGTTAACTTCCAATCTCGTTATGAATATTTCAAGACATTGTGAGGAAGTGCAAGAAAATGGAAGATTGCAGGCCACTTGGGTTTCTACTGGGACTCCCATTTGCATTGCTCGCTTTGATATTATCTCTAGTTGGTGCCGTTGTTTGGGTCATTGGGTGAGTATTAATTCCACCACTTTTTCTCTTGATTCTTCGTTTCCATTTTAGCCTGTCATATTGTTTGATTCATCGCTATAATTTCAGGATTCAACAAAACATACTCTCTATGTTTAGATCGCATGTCTGTTGCTTTATTTGAAATAGATCCTGTTACTTTTAACCATTTTAAAGTAAACCTAATACCTTGCCTTTCAACACAGGCAAGAAAACTGTTGGTAGTATTAGTCTTTCAATTTTCTGCTTTCTCTTCTTTCTTTTTTCCTGCCTTATGTTTCTCGCTACAGTAGACAATACAAAACCAACCGGATTTGTCTTTGCTGTTTTAAGTGGCTGGCAATCGTTTTATTAAGGGTGTTTATTTTGTATTTTTGTAATGACAGTACTGTGTTGAGTTGCTTGTGCCCCTGTTTGGTATGCTGTGCTGGCCTCGCCAATTTAGCCGTGGACCTTGTGAAGATGCCGATCAAAGTGCTTAGATGGTTCACTAAACAGATTCCGTGTTAAGAAACTATTCTTTTGTGATTCCTTTTTTTTTTTAATTTGGATTATGATCACTTTCTTTGTTGCCTTTTTTCTTCCATTCCCTCTGGGATAGATTTATATTGCCTGCAATTTTTTCTCCCTTGTACCTTTTTCTTGTACTGAAATAAATGCTCACGTAGTCATATACAAAAATGAAAAAAATGTCACTTTTATTATGAGAAATGATAATTTCACAATTGTATGGCAAACCTCTTTGAATGATAATTTGAGAACTATATATAGATTGTTAGCCATATAATATTATTATTCAAAAGAAGGTGCAATAGATGTTAGTAAAATTTAAAATTTAAAACTGTATAATTATTCTACCAAGAATGTATGCAAATTATATAATTTCAAAAATGTCACTTTATTATGAGAAATGATAATTTTTAATTTTTTAATCATACTGTTAGATGTTAATATTAAATTTGAATTTAATGATCTTTAATATATTAAATTATTTTCTTAAATAAATTAATTCTCATTATGATTAGAAATAAAACGTATGAATATTTATATTGTAACATACCACTCCCGTAGAGCATATGCCTGAACATACCAAAGGACATTCGAAATTTTACTCTATGAAAATGGTATATCAGGACAATCAACTAACTCACTAAAGGCATCAAACATATCATAAGCATTCTAAGTATTCAATTCTTTCCATTTCATTCCTAAACGTAAAAGTCTCATGTATCATTACAATTCAGATTCCACATAAACATTATACAATGTTATTATGAGTCCAATCTCAGTGCAAGATATTAAACATGAAAATGAGATGCTAATGCTAAAGACATCTATCTAGACTCCTTAGATTTAGGTTATCAGACCTTGGAGTCATTATTGTCTCCAAAATGCGAGTACTATACTTCTACTGTATAACCTCAATAGCTAGAAAGTCTCTTGAACCTGAAAAATAACATTGCAATTTTCGATAATGTATTCACTTAAGTCAGATAACAAAAACAAGTTATAAACCAAGTCAACAACTATATTATACCATCTAGTACTAACTATCACATCACATTTCATCATACTTCAGCAAGTACATCATGTAAGCCAGCATTGCATATCAAAACATGTCATCCATTAACTTCAATTGTAATTCACTATTTCAAACAATTCAACAATACATTCCAATTCAACATTTGATACATGTAGGGATGTATATGCAAATACACGTGTGATTCCATTGTCATTTTTTCTTTGTTGTAACCAATTGTCTGCCAACCCAATTTATTGTCCCATATCCATTTGTGGACGCCGAGATCATTTATGGCCTGTATCCATTGCGGATACCAAGTCCATGTCATCTGAGCTTGAGGCTCTTTTCTCACAATCCTGAGCTCAAAGCTCTTTTCCCATTTCGGTCACTCTGGTCACAATTCCTTTATCTGATCATACATTTTAATATGATAAGATACATCTTTTCATATGCCATGCTTTCATTTCAGTATACCCATGCCTTATATTACGCTCCTTAGATCTAAGTCTGACATTTATCAATCAATTATACACACATTTCAAATTAAAAATTCAATTTAGACAGAAGCACATATAATTGAGTTTACAGATCTAACTTAACTCACACTCGCTCCAGAAAAGTTATTGTCTTGATGTTCTGGTAATGTTTGGATATTGACGGTTACCCTACTTGTTTATCATCATGCAATACACACATAGTTCACAAATAACTAATTTGTTTGATCATATGAATATATAATCATGCACATGTATATGTATTATGTTTCAATGTATGCTCAATTGGCTTTCCGAGCATGTATTCTTATACAAATTTCTTGACCATTCAAACATAGCCCGTATACAAATAGTTTGCAATCATGTTTATACCTTAAGTAGGCTTGATTTACTCCAAATTTGTAATAGTCGATTGTTAAACCTACTGAAGGATTAGAGTGCTAGTCACATTATTACATTATATTAGAATGAATTTGGTGCATTTAGAATATGATTTTTATGATTTCATTCATATGCATAGTATGGGCATACATACATAAATTTTGATTTCAAAAAATTGCAGTCAATTGACATATTCCGGAGTATAAAAGATTCTAAATAATTGTGACATGATTGTGTATTTCTAATGTCTTGTCTTTTGATTTGCCAATAAAAAGAATTAAGGGATTACAAATAGTTATTTGGAGTTATTAGTCACAATTGGAAGATTGATGGATTAAAATATACATTTAGACTAAGAAAATTTTCAAGTAGCAAGACAATTGAAATGTAGAAATTTAGGATGACTAAGCCTATAAAATGAGTGACATATGGCAGTTGACTTGAGTGACAAATGGCTTAGAGAATTGAGTGACAAATGGCTTAGAGAATTGAATGACATTTGGCAGCTTAAAACGTGAACATATGTCTTATTTGTTTTCTTGACAAGTGTTCTTTTACTAATCTTAAAACTCTAAAAAACATAAACACTTCTAGCACCATCTTCATTTTTCTACTGTACTCTCTCCTTCTTCTCCATCTCACTACCAAAATTTACTTCTCCTTCACATCTTTGTGTTTTGCCTAAATTCAGTTCAATTTCCACGCCAAATCTGTTGGACCCCGATTTTTTGTGGAATTTAGAAATATTAAATGAACTTGAATGAGTGTTATTGTGTATATGTTTAGGTATAAATATATTTATACTTAAAAGAAATTGATGAGAAATAAGTGATCGGTTTTGATGACTTTGAAATTTGTTAGTAGATTTATATGGTTTATGGGACTCAAAAGTGAATGAGTTAATTGAAATGGAGTTGAAAAGCAAAAATAAAGAGAAAAAGGG
>JAOSBN010000009.1:4152463-4166388 GCA_027563595.1 Erythroxylum suave
ATCGAGCTGGACAGCCACGACGTGCTGCTGGCCGAGGGCGCCCCGGCCGAGAGCTTCGTCGACGACGGCGGGCGGGCGATCTTCCACAACGCGCACGAGCACCGTGCGCTGTACCCGTACGCCCCGACCTGGGTCGGCAAGGCGGCCTACTGCGCCCCCCGGGTGGCCGACGACGGCCGGCACGGCTTCGCGCTGGAGGCGCTGCGGCGACGGCCCTCGCCCCCGCAGCGTGGTCAGGGACATCCTCTACCGGCAAGTGCTCGGCATCGACGTCGAGCCCGCCGGCATGGACGAGCGAGCCCATCATGTCGGGCGCATAGCGCACGCCTTCCTCGTTGGTGAAAGCCGCGACCGCCAGGGGGCGGGACGGCGCGAAGCCGAGCGTGAACGCCACGTCACGACGGACACCGTCCCGTCCCGCCGCGGTCCGGCCGAACTCGAGTACACTCGGCGCGGCCCCGAACTCCGCCATCGAGGCGGCGTCGGCCCCGGTCTGCAGCTGCTCGCGCTCGACGTAGTCGATCGCGCCGTAGCGTGGGTCGGCGAACTTGGCGAGGACAAGAGAGCAAGGCCAGACAGAGGTGCCAACATGCATGGAACCATTGTCCTGTCGGAAAGAGATGACCTTGTCCCTGATATGAAGATCTATGACCGGCGAGTCTGTAAACTTCATTTTTGCTTGTACCTTATTACAACCAAAAGCAAAGGAGGGTTTATACAATAATCACTCCCCATTCTATCCTCGGCCCATCTCTTGCACTCGCTGGCTTGGTAACACATAAAATTTTTAATAAAATAGAATAAAATTGTTTATAATAAAATGGAATATAAATGAAATGTAATATTAAAAAGTTATTCTTAGAAAGAAATGGAATAGTTCATAATTTAATATAATAAATGTTGTTTAGATAGAAAGTATGTAATGTAATATATTATAAAGTTATTTATTATTTTATATTCCATTCTAAACTTCTCAATTCAAAGGTTTCATTTTTACTGTTTAAGATGGAATGAGATGTAATATGAAATCCTTATTTTTCATCATATTACATTCTATTCTATTATAAATTATCCTCTTAAATGATGAAATAATATTATATTTTATTCAATTCTATTAATAAACCTCTAACCAAATATAGCCTAACGGGAGAAAAGGACAAGACCTTAACTTTTCTTGTACTTTATTAATCTTTAAAATATATGTTAAATTATTAACGTATGTATTATAATTTTAAATATATTTAAATTATTGAGTTAAAATAAAATTTGGTTGAGTACTACGAATTTGTTATAATAATGATTTATACTTAAATAATTTCATTAAAAATTATTAACTTCGGTAATTAAATAGTTTAGAATATATCAAGAAGACTTGTTAAAAGTAAGGCCAAAAGAGCAATTTAACCCTAACACTTACACTAAAATCTAAGTTGGATCATAACGTTTTAATGCCTTTAAATTAAGAAAAGTCAGTCATTTATGTGTAGGTTTCATTTTATTAATATATTTTTAAAAATCCATGTTACCAAAAAAATTTCACATCAATATTTGGAGACCTAACTTTGTCAGTTGTTTCGTATAGTCATTAGCTGTTTTGAGCATTTTCCAAACGTTTGGTTTATTTTAAACATTTCTAAGTATTATGGTTCATTTTGAACACTCTAAAATGTTAAGATTCAACTTAGATTTTAGTGTAAACATTGGGGTTAAATTACTCTTTTGGCCTTAAAAGTAATAAAACCATATAGTAGAGTGACACCCCTCAATTCTTTCAAGAGGTCTTTCAACTTAGTGCTAAGAAGTGGAATGTAGCTTCAGTAAGGTACTTCTGTAATAAAGGGTTTCCATTTCCATTTCCATTAGTAAATCTCTTGGTCAATGTTCATTGGAGGAAGCTAGGATCGAAGAACTACTTGATAAGTGATGATAAGCTATTCATCTTTAGATTTAATACTAAGGAACTAGCTAGATAGGTGTTAAAACTTAGTTTATGGCATATTCATAGGAAGCCACTAATTCTTAAAATATACAAAAATGGGATTAGATTGGATAAATCTGAGATGCAAATGGTTTCAATATGGGTGAACATCCATCAAATCCTATTAGATATTAGTCCTTGAAAAGCTTAATTTACTTCGCTAGCTCTTTAGGACATCCATTGGCCCTTGATGATAACGCAAGCAACTTGAAAAGGATTGTGAAGTTAAACGATATAGGAGAGCTTGTGAGGGATGCAATTAAAGTTTCTTACCCCTAGAAGCCAGTGAGAAAAGGTTTGATAGTACTCACCTAGAAGTAACTCCTTTTATTAAAGGATAAGTAGTATTGGAAGTGGGTAGTAGTGTTAATCACTTTACAATGGTAGCTAATGAAGTAGAAGGCGTGTTACATAGAGCTAGGAAAAAGAAAGGTAAAATAAAAAAACACTAATGGATTTTCTAATATGGAACATAATGGGCTTAAATTACCTAAATAAATAACTAGTAATTAAAGAAATTATTATGCAAAAATGGTTATCTTTTGCTGGTCTTTTAAAGACCAAAATAAAGGAAGAACCCTACTATAAGGTTTCTTTAGTTTTTGTAAAAGGAGTGGACTACTCTCAGTGACGGCTCTCTTCACCCTAATGGTATATTTATATTCACTTTTGACTTTAATCAAATAAAGCTTAAGAATTGGAATAGTTATGACTAGTATGTGCACTATCAAGTGGAACGTAGAAGCTTTAATCTTCCTCTAGCCATCACTATCATTTATGCCTACAATTAGGAATTTTACAGAGTTAGCTTATGGAGGAATCTAAAGGGAATAGGAGTTATATAAAGATCTCTTAGATGCTTGTGGGAAACTAAATTGTACACTGCACCTCATTTGAATTTGAATATGGCTTGGGAAGCAACCACCCAAACTTCATGAAATAATCAACCTCACTTCCTCTTTGGGGCTAATGGATCTCGTACATACAGGATCCTTATATATCCGGAATAATGGAAAAAGTGGTGAAAGATTTATTCAGAGAAAGTTAGACATATGCCTGTTTAATGGTGCCTGGCTTACTCACATCCATTGCGCTATGTACATTTTGGAAACTAATTGATTAATAGCCACTGCTCCATTAAAATCACAATGAGACAACATGGTTCCAAAAGAAGATCTCCTTTCAAACTTTTCAAATCTTTGATTCAGCTTCCTTAATTCGAAGAGTTGTTAGATAAGGAAATGATTATATAATGTAAGAGATCTCATAGTTACATGTTTTCACAAAACTAAAAAGGATTAAAGAGAATTGCAAGGCATTATTGAGAAATTATATAGATCCCCTGGTTTGTGATAAGAAGCAAACATTTAAAGCTCTTAATGAGGTTCAAAAAGCTGTTGGAATTAATCCTCTTGATTTTAGCCTAAAAGATAAGGAAATTGTTGAACTAAAGAGATACTACAAGGCCATGGAGATTTGTAACTCATAACTAAGCCAAAAAGTTAAGATATTATGGTTGAAGTAGGGTGATAAAAACTCTAAAATTTTCCATAATGTTATTTAGGGGAGGAGAAATAGGAGTAGGATTCAATCCCTAAGTGATTTTAGTGGTATGTAAGTTACGGATTAGCTTCAATTTAAGGAATTGGCTCATATGCAACTTTAAGACATCATTGGAAAATGCAACAAAGTTACATTGTATACTTATGCATCATTGTATATTCACACACATGTGAATATTTATTGTAGATACATAAAATAATTGTACATACATTCATTGACATTTTCTAGGTATAATTGATTTATAAAAGCGATTAAAATTCAAATCGTGGATTAATTGTGTTGAAAATTTATTTGGAGAGTGTCATTATTATTTCAGAATTTTGGTGAATTTTAGAGAATTTCTGAAAATTTGGAATATTTTTGGACTAAAAAACTATTTAATTATAAACCAATGATAATGTGACATGTGGACTGATTATGTAGTGACAATTGGCTCACATGCAAAAATAACATGTGGCAGTGAATTAAGAAAATGAAAATGACTATCGTTTCTTCTCCACCAAAAACATGCAACACTAAAACTTTCCTTGTTCTTTGTTTAACCACCGACGCCCTGCCTTTGTTTTTCACAGTGGAATTTGTTGAAGAATCAAGTAAGTGGTGGTTTTAGTTGTTTTTTTTTTTTTGATACTACAACTGCTTATGATGATGTTTGAGAATTTGTGAATAAATTCATGCATAAGTGGGATAGGAAGAAGTAATTTCATTGATGACTAGTGAATTGGAAAGTGTACAAAAAATGAGACATAGATGCAGAAATTCATGAATTGGGTGAGGTTTTGATATATGTTTTGATTTTTTATAGAATGGAGGAGAAGTATTAGAAAAAATCTCCTCTTTGATATTATTTTAGAAAAAAGAAAGAAAAAAAGAAAAGAAAAAAGACAAAGAGATTGAAAGAGATGTCATTTGAATCAAGTGAATTTTGATTTAAGTTGAAACTTGTGTGGATAAGTTTATATAATTCCCTTCAATTCATTTAGCCAAAAAGTTCCTTTTGTCATACCTTACCTAAGCCATGATACAACCCTTATTAAGTCCCCTTGATTTATACATTTGGTTCATTTTGTTTTATGGTGGAGATATGATTCTTCAGAAAGATTATGAAAATAACTTGCTATATTTTGATTTGAGAACTTAATCCTAAACAGTTTAAGTGTATAGAGTGAAATCCTTGAGAGGGTGTCAAGTCTTGTTCATTTGATTTTGATGGAATTGAGAAGATGCTATGTTTTAACAATGTGTCTTATGAGTGCTTATTCTGTAACAACCTAGACCAACCTCCCATAGATATTGTCCGCATTGGACTTTAGGCCCAGCCTAAACCCTCACGATTTTGCTCTTCCTAACCCAGCTAGGAAAACGGGTCTTTGGGGGAGACCTAGTCTCCTTGCAGCCTAGCAGCTCGAGTACTAACTCTGATACCACTTGTAACAGACCAGACCATCCTCTCGTCGATATTGTCTGCTTTAGGCCTAGCCCAAACTCTCACCATTTTTCTCTTCCTAGCCCAGCTAAGAAAACGCGTCTTATGGGGAAGAGGTATTCATACCCTTATAAGGCATAATTTGTTCTCCTCTCCAACCGATGTGGGATTTCACACTATCTATGCTCCTTAGGCCCAACCTAGCTGGCACAACAGGTCGAGAATCGACTCTGATACCATTGTAACAGCCTAGACCAACCTCCTATAGATATTGTCCGCTTTGGGCTTTAGGTCCAGCCTAAACCTTCACGGTTTTGCTCTTCCTAGCCCAACTAGGAAAATGCATCTTTGGGGGAGACCTAATCCCCTTGTTGCCTAACAGTTCGGGTACTAACTCTAACACCACTTGTAACAGCCCAGATCATCCTCCCAAAGATATTGCTAGCTTTGGGCTTTGAGCCTAGCCTAAACCCTGACGATTTTGCTCTTCCTAGCCCAGTTAAGAAAACGTGTCTTATGGGGAAGAGGTATCTATACCCTTATAAGGCATACTTTGTTCTCCTCTCTAACCAATGTGGGATTTCACATTATTTCACATATTCTCTCGATCGTTATTTTATCTTAACCCTTAAATGTGAATTAGCTTTCTGATATTTCTAGATAACATGAAAGGAGATGAGAGGTTGTTATGAAGATGATTAATGTTTTGAATTGATATATGCTTGAGGACGAGCATGAGTCTGGTGTGGGGGAATTTGATAAGATCTCGTCTTGACATATTATTTGATATTATCTCCTTTGTTTTAAATTTAATTTTGTGATTAAATTTTAAAATTAATGTTATTTTTCTTTTAGGAGATGAAGAGTAGAGATTGCATCAAATTGGGATATTATTGGTGATAATTACAAAATTTTGGATGAAATGAAAAGATTGTTACAGTGGATAAAATTGATCACTCAAAGAGTTGGAGTTTGATTAGAAGACTTCACGTTATCCTTATCGTGTAGAAATTTGAATTCATTTTAGATAGTGATTAGGGTTTGGTTATGTGTAAGTTTTAATTATTAACCCTCGATAATCCGTAAGCGCACAGTTTGCTAGCGTAGTACTAAAGGTTTCAATCCCACGAGTAAGGAACTAATCTAATCCTAAAATCTAAGTTTAGAAATAAATAACAGAAATTGAAAAATCCAATGAAACTAATATAAGAATTTAATTCAATCAATCAAATTAAGAATCTAACACAAAAATACTAATTATTAAGCAATTTGCAGCACACCCAAGAATCAACCAAAGGAAATTAACAATTGAGAGAAAAGGAATTTTACCCATTCTTAATGCTAGCCTAACTGGTTATGAATTATTGGATTATTGGTTCTAAACTATCATAGGGTTGACTACTCTCTCTCGAGTTATAACCATTAACCCTAAATCATAAACCTTAATCAAATTGTGGAGGTTGCAATCTCTTAATTCACAGTCCATCAAAAACCTTAATTAGTTTTGATGTTTTCTACTGAACTATCGAAAACTTATATAAGATCTCTCTCTGAACAAATTATCAATTTGATTTTATTCTGGTTTCTATTAAATCACCTAACTCTCGTTAGTTCAATTTAATCGTTTTTCATCTTAATTTATCATCGAATTATACAATAATAGAATCAAACCACAACAATATCTAATAAACACATAAACAATCATATTCTCATTAATTCAAGAATCAAATTCTGAAAGTGAGTTTAGAACATCCTCAACATTTTAGATCCTATCATTAACTGTTCAATCCAATTTTATATAATAATAAAACTGAAAATAACAGGAAATACATTCTAAAATGGATCATGGGAGGCAGCGACATCAGGAAACCTCCTGATCTGGAAAGTACTTTGAGTCAACTTCTTCTCCTCTTCTCTCTTCCTTCTTCTCTTCCTCTATCTCTTGATGACTTCTCTCTAGGATTTCTTAAGGTGGCTGATGCAAAAAGGTCATTTCTCTTCTTTTGATTGTTCTTTTTATATCCTCTTGTGTTTTAGGTAACCCTAGGATATTTTGGGGTTCAAAAGGTACAAAAAAATCTCTCAAAACTTGACGTTCATGAGTGTCTGTAAGTCTGCTCGACGTAGGCCATGATCGCGGGCCATTCCTTAGGCTTTTGTCATGATCGTGCGCTAAATTTGGTGCTTCTGTCATGATTACGGCCTAATATACCACGATTGTGGGCCGTTGTTTTGGCCTGAATGTCTCCGAAACTCCTTTGTTCTTCGATGTTGACCCTGAAACACTACCAAACACATCAAAGTTCCTAAAAAACATAATATTTAAGCTCAAAGACTTGTACTAACCCATAAAACACTTAAAATATAAATAATTAACAAACAAACATAATTCTAACCTAAATACATACTAAATGATTAAATTAACGGCTAAACACATATCAAACTATGCCTTAAAATACGATGCAATTTACACTTATCATATATACATCTTTACAAGTTATACTTAGAATAGGATTAGATTAGAAAACCTTATAAAAGGGAGGTTCCTTACAACCGAAGAGGTTCTCTCCCTTTTACGCCTTTTGCAATTCTTAGTCTTTTTTCTAGTTTTGTTATAAGAGCAAAAGTCATTTGTGGCTAAACTCAGTTATTCTGATTCAAGGAGATTCAATCCTTTAATTGTAACCTTGTGAGGTTTTGTGTTCTAAATTTTTTATTCACATTTTAATTCAAGTATTTCTTGTTTTGAGTTCTCAATTTTCATAAATGATTAATATTTGATTAATTTGAAATTTAATTTAATATTGATTATTCTATCGCTATCCATCAATTCAGTGATTTATAATTGTCATGAAGGATTAGTACAAGTAGCAAATAGGTTATTTATGAATTTTTATATTTAACTTATGATAAACAAGAAAACTAAATTGAATGGTTGCAACTATCTCAATTATTTAACTTAGGGTTTATTCTTTTTCTCGGAGCTTATCGTTATTATTTATTTAATAAGGAATGCTATCACACCAAGTTAATCAATGATAAGTTTTGTTTTGGATGGGGGGTTTGAACCAATTAATTTAGGAAAATATGAGACTATTATAATATCCTAATATGTTTCAGACTAATTGCTTGATTTGTGAAAACGTTCTCTTAAAATCAATGATCAATGTTACAATTAATCAGTTATTTAATCAAAACCCCCCATTTAATTTTATTAATTGAAATTATGAAGCTAATGTTTAGTTTTCTATGGTTTTGACCTGGTGCCATGACTACTATAAAAGTTTGAAGAATCAAAAAATTATTTTGGAGGCTTTGACAACCCGATTAGTACCATATTAGCAAACACTCGAGGAAACAAAATGACCCAATGTTAAACATGGTAAGAATATGATTCCCTAATAGTGTATGTTTGGTTATATAACAAACTCTCATAAAAATAAAATGCACCAAATTACAACACAAGAAGTAACATAGTGTCGTGTTGGTGCCCTGCTCTGAGTCCTTAGCCTAAAACCATGCAATGCACCAACTTGACTTAAATCATCGCAAATTTATTCCTTCTCTATTGAGGGACTAAAACATGATCTGAATCAAAATATAGATTATTTTAATTATCAAATCCTATAAAAAATAAAATACAAGCATAATGCACTTAAAAATATACTATATAGATAGTCTGTTTAGCACTTATTACATTACACTAATTTATTAAGTCTTGAAATATTTGATTTCTCCTTATTAGTTTTGCACTTGAATTTGTTTAAAACTCTTTTAAGTTGCATACATGCTCTACTTTGCTCTTTGTCCATCCTTTGATTGATCTATTTAATCAACTAACTCCTCACTTATTTTGTTTATTGAATTATATCTTTCACATATTGCTTAATTTCATCAAAAATAAATTCATCAATAGTATAACAAAACTATAACTTATGTTCTTACTTGATTTAAGAATCTCATATATTTTTAAGATAACAAAACATTTGGAGGTCTTGTGAAAAATATATGACATTGAGTAAGCTCTCTCTATCTTAAAGTAATATGTAATGTATGATCAGCTTTAATTAATGCATTATGACAAAAAAATTAATTAACAATGATATTAAGTTCTTACAAACAAATAAGACATGAAAATTTAATCAATGTGGCACTAAGTTCAATAGACTAATCAAAAAATTTATGTATATCAGGTTTATATGATAGGACAAGTTAATAAAAAAGAAGTAATAGTAAAAATAAATCCTTCAATTTTTATATATTTTAGAAATAATAATTTTAAATAAAATATAAAAATTGATCTTCTTACTTATTAGTATTGTTAGAAAATAAATATATATTTAATGAAATAGATAATTTATTTATCGTCAATTAAAAATAATAAATATGAATAAAATATGATAAATTTATATTTATTAATTATTTCTTGTTAATATTAGATATTTTATACTATTTAACATAAGATAATTATGTGTAAACATGATAAAGTAATGAAATAATACTAACTTTGATAATCTTATTTATTAGAAATAAAAATTGATCAAATTATAAGTAAGACTTGAGCAACTAACCATGTTACTTATTAGTATTATTACATATTAAATAAAAATTAAAGGAAAGGTCTAACTTTATTATCATATTAATCTAATTAATATTTTTATTTATTAACAAAACATGCTAATAAAAGAATTAACATTACATATTAAATATTCTTATAATAATAATTTTATGATTTTTTTGTCTATGGTAAAAATTAATCAAATTAATAATTTATCATTTATTATAAATAAAAATTGATTAATAAGATATGATTGCACAATAAACACAAATTTAATTAAAAAAAGAAAATTTATCATTTTAAACTTATTAAATATATTATATATAATTAATAATAAAAATAAAATAAAAAAGATAAAATATTCAGAAAAAACCTATTTAAATCCTTGAAATTTATCAGCAAGTATTTATTTAGAGCTTATACAGATTTATCTGATCTAGTACTTATTGGACAAGAGCTACGTTATTCGATCTTGTTTTACGCTTCGGTGAAGGCAAATTGTTGTAAACGAGTGCATCCTGGTTGGAAAGTGTTTAGTTCCTGATAGTTCAAAGAAGAGTATTTTCCTTTCAAAAACACCTGGTATAGGTATAGCTCGAAACAAGCAATGGACGAAAAAGCATTGAGGAAATCAAAAAGAGCTCACTCTTTGCACCACTCCAGAAAGCCTCATCCCAATCAAAGCTCAAAAGCCTCATCAGCCTCTGCCTCAGCTTCCCACGCATCTCTGCCATCCAATTGGAATCGCTATCATGATGAATTTGATTCAGATTCCGAGAACCCATCTGGGCATCTCAAAGCTAAATCCTCTGACGTTGTTCTCCCAAAGAGTAAAGGCTCGGACTTCCGTCACCTAATGGCAGAAGCTCAGTCTCAATCTCAATCCATAAGTTCTTACTTGGATATCTTACCTGCTTTGCCTGATGACGACCCTTTCGCTGGTATTTTCTTCCTACTTCTCCTTTTTGATTCTTGTGGTACTTTTCTATTTGTCTTCTATTTGAGTTGACATGCAGCTTAAGAGGTGCATTGCATTGAGATTGTTAGTAGAATGGGCTATCCAATTTGATTTTCAAAAAAAAAGAAAAAGAAAAAGAAGATAATGAATAACTCCTTTTGGATGTCCTCCTGTAGAGACTTCTTCAATTAGAAAAATTGCTTTTTTCAGCCTCCATCTGTACCTCACGTCAAGTTGAAACTAGGTCAAGTTTCTTTATGTACCCTATGCTATATAGAGTTTCATACAAAGGATTGTGAGTTCATCTTGGAGGTAGTCTCGTTGATGTAAGAGGCAGATACTGCTTTTTCCTTTAGCTTCCTGGCATCAATTGGTGGTTGGTTTCTTCTATGAAACCTATACTCTACTGCTGTCCATAAATGTTTGATGCCTTGCTAATCTCATCATTGCCAAGCAAAAGCTTTTTATCTGCTAATATATAGTACCAATTAAGTTATTCAGCCATTCTAGCAATCGCAGAGCTTTTCCGGTTCAAGATTTTTGGCCAAAATCAGAATCTTTGACTTACTTTCTAGGTAATCTCTCTTGCTAAATAAAGCATTTAAACTTCATTCCTATTCCTTAGCTCTTTAGAAAGCCTCCTAATATGGTTGGTATTCTCTAGACTTCGGCATAGCTTGAGCACATGGAAATGGTTGACTTCTCGGCCTCTTATATATCCCTAGTTTCGACCTGGCCATTATTGTTTGATTCTTCATCATCCTTACCTTCAATGAGGTGGGTACTTTGGTTTTGTTCATCATGTTACAATACATTGAGTACAAGCCTAAGCACTGTCCAATTTCTCAAGAATCTGCAAGGATTTACTTGTTTCGTTCATTGTTTATCCTCTCAACAATATAGACAGTATTGAGGCTCATATATAAAGTTTTGTAATCCTAATGAAGGAATACAATTGATCAATAAATAGTACTTCAAATTGTGGAAACAATAATCCTAGGGGATGGGTTGAAGATAATAATTAACATGATGCAATCAATTACCATCTTCTCACTATCTTTCTTATGGCAAAGAAGTTTGTGAATCTCTTCTTAAATTCCAATACTGGAATTTGACATATTCAAACTTCTTCAGATTGCATTCTTCATTTCAATATCGTTAATAAATTCATTTGGTGCTTCCTATATAATTAGTACTTCCCTATCAACACCTATTTTCCTTAAATTGCTTTGTGGGCATTGAGCATTGGTGGATGGAGTTTCTCTTTCAGCATGTTGTTGGAGCTTCACATTGAGCTTTAATGTTGTCATGGTCTCTTGTGGTTTGGTTGCTTTTCAAGAAGCTCATTATTGTTGTGATTTTGGTGGTCATACTTTTTGATAATTAGTAAAGTATACTCTTTCCCAACATTTCTAAGGTAGGGAGAGAAGTCAGGGCAACAAATTTCAAAAAATTAGGTTTAAAATGGGGTTAATTGTGACTCGAATAATTAGGATTTACAACAAATCCTTCTCCCCAGAAAATGTCAGGATACAAAGAATGCTGTCATTATTTAGCAAATTCTATATTTATAGTAGTTAAGTAGAACTACATACAATAGGGAAAGATAGGTCCAAGCTTTTAATAGAAAGCCCTAGCCATCAATAATACTTTCTAAAGTAACCACCTAAATAATGGTAAAACAAGATAAAGTCTATGCAATAATAAACTAATTTAGATTCTTATTAGTTGTTGATAAAAGTTATGATTATCAATAAAAGTTAAAAACCATTTTTTTTCCAGAAATGGTTTTAACACGCGATGGACTCCAAACATCACTATGAATTAAGTAAAATGGTTTAGAGGGTTGATATGGTTTTTGTAGGGCAAATAATCTTATGACTTTTGGATAAAATGGAATGCTCACAATAAAGTTTTGAACAATCCACATATTTAAACAAATGAGGTAACAGTTTTTTGAGATATGAGAAACTAGGATGTCCTAATCTATTATGCCAAAGTAAAATCTATTCTTTAGTAAGGGTAGAACAAATACTACTTAATCCATGAGCTTCTTTATTCTTCAAGTAGTCATCAACGAAGTAGTTGGGACCATCTATCAACTTAGCACTACCAATCATCCTCTTCGAAGTTTGTTCTAGAAAACATATGCGAATCAAAAAACGTAATGCTACAATTAAGAGTCACGAGCTAGTTTGGTCACAGATAGCACATATTTAAGGTATATATTAGAAGATAGAGTGATTGAACCTTTTCCAGCTATAGCAGAAAATGACCCATCTGCTATGCGAAGTTTTTCATGTCCAGAAAAATGGTTATAAGTATGAAATAAACCAAAAGAACTGATCATATGGTCAGATGCTCTTGAATCAATGATCCAAGGAGTGGAATTGTAGGGAAAGGAACATGACAAGGCATTAAACTCACTACCTATTTGTGCTACAAATGCGTTGGGAGCACTTGAGGAATCTAATTTGGGTTTCAGCAGCTTCAGGATGTGGTTAATCTAGCCCTGAGTGAACTGTCCAGAATCTACCTCATGGGCTGATGGAGTTTTATTAAATTTTCCTTCATGAGATCCATTCCAATTTGCAGGTTTTCCGTGGACTTTCTAGGATGTTTCACAGGTATGACGAGCTTTATTGCAGTAGTCACACCAAACTCGTGCCTTTATTTCCCGTGACTCCTCCTCAATCTTCTTGGCACGGCTAGCAACGTTCCCAGCAACCAAGGCTGTGTTTTCAATAGTAGGTGTAGGATTTTATTTGCCAAGCATCACAAGCTGTCTATTCTCTTCACGTCGGACTTTTGCAAAGACTTCCCCAATGGATGGGAGTGGTTGTCTCCCAATAATCCTGCCTCTAACCTCATCAAACTCAACATTAAGACCAATCAAGAACTTGAAAATTTGGTTATCCTCTACTGTTTTACGATAATGGTTACAATCATCAAGGGATTTCCATTCATATCTATTAAATAAATCTAAGTCTTGCCACAAACATTTTAGATAATTAAAGTACTTAGTAACATTGTGCTCACCTTGGTGGAGCCGCAGAGTCAGTTCATAAACTTGGGATTGGTTTCCCAAATCATAATACATCTTATTCACATTATCCCATAGCTCCTTAGATGTGTAGCAACACATGTAGTTGGAGTTGATATCCTCTTCCATAGAATTCACCAAACCATAGAGTTTTCAGCATCCCATATTCTGTGTTTAGGATCATTAGCTACTGGTTCCTTCTTCTCACCAGTTGGATATCCAATCTTGCTTCTACCATGAATGTACATTCTAACTAATTGGGACTAGCAAAGAAAATTATCTCTATTTAGTAGTATAGGAGTGATCTGAATGGAATGAGAATGTCATTGAAAGATTTCTTCTTTCTCCAGACCTTACTTCCTTTGGTTTAAAAGAAAAGCATGTGTTGCATTGTGTAGT
>JAOSBN010000009.1:4176289-4195294 GCA_027563595.1 Erythroxylum suave
TAGAGCCCTTAATTCTGTCACCATAAAAGATTGCTTCCCCATTGCAACCATAGAGGACATGCTAGATGAATTGCATGACATACTGAAATTAGGGCTCATTAGACCAAGCACACGTCCCTTTTCTTCACCAATCCTATTAGTTAAAAAAAAGACGGAACTTGATGCTTTTGCACTAATTATAGAGCCCTTAATTCTGTCACCATAAAAGATTGCTTCCCCATTGCAACCATAGAGGACATGCTAGATGAATTGCATGGTGCGACGTTCTTCACTAAATTAGACCTTACTATAGGGTACCATCAAGTTCAGGTACACCCATCCGACATCCATAAAACTGCGTTTCACACTCACAATGGCCACTATGAATAGTTAATTATGCCTTCCGGTCTTTGCAATGCACCCTATTTTTAAGCTATCATGAACTCCATATTTCGTCTTTACCTACGCCTATTTATGATAGTTTTCTTCGATGATATCTTGATCTATAGTCCAAATTGGACTATGCATCTTGACCATGTTAAATTAGCTTTTGAAATTCTAAGGCATCACAATTTCTTTGTTAAGCTCAAGAAGTGTGAGTTTGGGCAATAGGAACTGGAATATCTGGGTCATATCATTACCCCTTAAGGAGTGACAGTGGACCAACGTAAAATCTGGGCGATGATAAATTGGCTACAACCTACTAATATTATCGAGCTACGTGGGTTTTTGAGCGTGACAGATTACGATAATAATTTTGTTCATAACTATGGAATTTTGGCTCGACCACTCACCAACTTATTAAAAAAGGGGCAATTCTGTCGGAGTGAGGCAGCAGATGAAGCCTTTGAAAGCCTTAAGCAAGCCCATAACTATGACACCCGCATTGACACTGCCAAATTTCACTGAGCCATTTGTCATTGAAAGTGATGCTTTAGGTGATGGTATTGGTGCGTACTCTCTCAACAAGGGAAACCTATTGAATATATAAGCAGAACATTTGGAGTGTCAAAAAGATCATGGTCTACATATGCTAAGGAAATGGTGGCCATAGTAGTAGTTGTTCAAACATGGAGACCGTATTTGCTGGGCCTCAAAGTCTTCATCCAAATAGATCAATGCAGCCTAAAGTATTTGTTGGAGTAATGCATTACCACTCGCGAACAAAAAAAGTGGGTTTCTAAGCTCTTTGAGTATGAGTATGAGATTATTTACAAATGGGCAAAGAGAATTCAGCTGCTGATGCACTATCATGTAGGCAAGACAGTCCATCCCTAGAGGCTTTATTTATGCCACAAACTCCCATATGGGCCAACATAAAAAAAGAGGCAGCAAATGATCCTTACATGCAAAAAATTGGGAAGCTTCCAACTAATCAACCAGGCAACCCATATATATGGAGAAATAGACTAATTTACTATAAAAATCAATTAGTGGTGCCTCCCAAATCCAATATCATCCAGTAGTTACTACACGAATTCCATGAATCTCAGATAGATGGGCATTCAGGAGTGTTGTGAACCTACAAAAGCCTTGCCCAACAATTCTATTGGCCATCAATGCATATGAAGGTACAAGAATACATTTCGGCATGTGATATTTGTCAACGACCTAAATCAGATAATCTCTCTCTAGTGGAACTTTTACATCCATTACCAATTCCTTGCCTAGTTTGGGATGATATCACGATGGATTTCATAGAAGGGCTTCCGTTATCAAATGGTAAGAACACCATTCTTGTTGTTATAGATCGGATCAGTAAAACAACACATTTTATTGCTTTGGCACATCCTTTTACCCCCAAGGTAGTGGCTGAAAAATTTGTGGTTGGTGTGGTGAAACTACATGGAATGACAAGATCAATTATCAGTGATTGAGACTCAATCTTCGTTAGCCATTTGTTGAATGAGTTCTTTAAGATGTCAGGCTCCCAGTTGAAAATGAGCTCTTCCTATCATCTTCAGACTGATGGTTAATCTGAAGTTGTAAACTGATGTGTTGAATAGTATCTTTGATGCTTGGCCCATCAGTAGCCACGAAAATGGAGTTCCTTGCTTCCTTGGGCAAAGTTTTGGTACAATACAACTTACCATTCATCCATTGGCACGATACCCTTCCAAGCCTTATTGGAAGCCTGCCATCAACAATTCCCCATTATCAAGAAGGTTTGACTCTAGTCAATGAAGTTGATAGGCAGCTCACCATAAGAAATGAGGTACTTCGACAAATCAAATCCAATTTACATTCGGATAATAATTGCATGCAGCAGTTTGCACATACAAAGAGGAGAGATGTTGAATTTCAAGAAGGGGATTGGGTTTTTCTTAAGCTTCACCCTTACTGTCAACAAACTATATTTAAGTGAGCATTCCAGAAATTAGCATACCGTTTCTATAGACCTTATAAGGTTGAAAAACGAATCAGTCCAGTTGCTTATAAACTTAAGCTTCTAGAGGGGTCTTGCATCTATCCTATCTTCCACGTTTCCTTACTTAAAAGGAAATTAGGAGACCCAATCCTTACAATAGAAGACTTGCTGTCTACCAATGACGATGGAGAGCTTCTCCTACAACCAAAGACTATTTTGGAGACGTGATGTATTAAAAAGGGATCCAAGATTACTGAAGAAAGCTTGAGTCAAATGGAAAAACTTGCCTCTTGAAGATGCTACTTGGGAAAGCGCTAAAGTGCTACAAGATAGGTTCCTTAACTTGAACCTTAAGGACAAGGTTCTCGATAAAAGAGGGAGTAATGATAAGCCAAGGAGGTCCATATGAATATCAAAAAGGAATCCAAAATACTTTAATTAATATGGTCCACGTGGCTAAAGGTGGTTAGAAGCTTGCTACTATCTGGCTACCAAAGAAGTGGTCCAAATAGTTAAACGTGGCTCGTTGCTAAAGTATAGAAGAAGTGGTTAGGATTTGTTTATTGAATTTATCCATTAGTTGTTACCATGTTTTCCTATTCCTTAGAGTTATTTACTCAAAAATAGGAATAGTTGTTTATTTCATTTGTAGTTGTTAATGCACAATCCTTCCTAGGTTTCTTTTTGTTACACATTTGAATAATTCTTAAACTATAATCCAATTTTTCCTTCTTTGATAAAGGAACCTTGAAAGGAGTGAATATAGGAAGCTTAAAAAATCTTATTTTTATATATTTGAGAGCATTTTGCGAATGATTTTATAAATAGTATTAAAACAAGAAATAGTTCTCAAGGAAATAGGACCATGTACCTTGGGAATGAGAGTAACAAAAGTTTTGTTGATATCCTTAAGGATGGTCATTTACTTGAAAATTTCCAATAGTACATCAATCACTAAATCCTTGATCAAGGGCTAGGATTTGTTGAAAAAATCCTATGTCCAAAGGTTGAATAGATACCTGGGATGCAACCTAGAAGGTGGAAGAAGACCTTTATCCTAAATGACCCCCTGATCAATTTCAAAATGGAAGTCCAATTCAAAGACTTTTAATGAAGACCCTAATGAGGGTTAACCTGATAGAATTAAGTTCATTGGTATGTTGGGAAATTAGTTTGGATTCTTATTTTTTAATTTCTTTATTTTCTAAAAAAGTTTATTCCTTACATTTTCTTACTTTTTACTTTTAAATTTTTAGTTAGGAATTAAGGAAAAGTGAACATATTTTTTAAGAGACTAGTGGAAAAGATAACTGGAGAAAATGTTGGAGTTATAAACCAAATAAAAGTATTAAAAAAGATAATTGTTGAAATTTTATGTTAAAGTCAACCTAAGAAACAACTCATGTTTCATTCTTTGCTTGACATGCTTGAAAAATGTAAATAATTTCATTAAAATTTTGCTTCGTTTATAAGCATAATTACCTTGTTTTGCTTTTTCTTTTTTGCTATGTTTCGAATATGGGATGGGATTTTTATAGAATTGCTTTGTCATATACTTATGTGTTAGATCGTGCCTACCATAGAGCAGATGCTGATTAAAACAAACCTTAAGAGAAACTATATGGCAAGGAGAATATTTAAGGACTAACTTGGCTTGAGACACCAGTATGTTAGCCTTTTTCTAATCCCTAAAAAGAAATAGAAGGATCCAGAGCCTAAGGAACAACCATGCCAAAGGTTATGCCCCTCCTAAAAGAATAGGAATGACCTATGACCCTGCATAGTACTGTCTTAGGCCAAATCGTAAGCAAACTAAATGAATTTAAACTATAAAGAATCTAATTTTGGAAAACTTCTCAAGACTTTTCGTATCAAATTATTTTTTTCCCCAAAATGTCAAGGATAGACAATAGGACTAAGAGGTATGCCAACTTTATAGAGGATAAAATTTGAAGTTATTTTCATCAAAGAAACAAAATTTAAGTTCATTAAAATGAATCAAGTTGTTTAAAATGCAAAATTTTCATCTATATTTCCTTTCTATCATAAGGTCTTTTTCTTTGGTTAATATTATGGTAGTTAAAAAATGACTTGCAGATAAGTGTTTAATATGTTTAGATAGGGAAGCCTTTAGTTATTATCTTTGAATGAAATGATTCAATTATATTTATGACATGAAATTTATATCAATAAATTAAATTTAATTGTTTTCAATGTTTAAATGTGATTATAACTAGCTTGTGGATGATTTAAGAGAACTTGCTAGTGGACCATTGTGTAGATATTAGGAGTTAAATGGGGTACTAGAGATAGAACTATATTATCTTTTAGTTTTAGTTTAAAATCATTCATAGAAGTTCACATAATTTAATTCATTTTAAGGGGAGTTATCTTTGTAGAGATACTGTTAACCAATAAGAGAATAGATAATTATTGTTTGAGATAGTTCAATTTCATATTTTAGAAATTTTAACGATCTAGATGATAAATCCATTTTAATTTTATTGATCATGATATCAAAGTTGAGACTAGGGAAGTAATTATCTAGGTGTTAATTATCCTTGATTTTTATATGATTAACTACTTTTTTATTCTCTTTGTTATCACTTTATCCAGACTTTATTTTATTTTTTATTTTTTTATTCGATTCATTAACTATTTTCCATATTAATTCTTTCTCTTTAATGATAGGTGTAGCTAACTTAGTTTCTAAGTAGTTTAGTTGTAACATAAAAGCAAATTTAGTTAAAAATATATCGCAATAAGCTTTTGGCTCTATTGTTGGGAAAGTAATTGGTGTTTACAGACTTAATAGTTAATAGTCTAGTCCTTTTGATTTGTTTATATTGTTTAATTTTAATTTTTTAAATCCTTTATTCTTGGTTTACTTTGATTTCATGTGTGATTTTAAGGTATGAAAAGAAGTTAACACTTTATTTTCCTTAAAGAAGAACCAAAACCTAAAAGAATAATCTATATCATAATAGGAGAACAAACTATGTAAGAAATCTAAGACTTACAAGATATGAACCATATTATAACGGAAGAATAATAGAAAATGATAGTGGAGTATATGAAATCATCACTTATGAGGATGCAATCCAATATTACTTTACTAGAAATCAATATGAACTACTTGGATATAAGGCCAAATGCCATTTAAAGGTTGAAACAATATGTTCAGTTTCATAGGTTAGGAGATGCAGATCCTAATAAGCCATTGAACACATTATAAGGCTAGGGTCATTTAAATTTTTATTAAAGTGATTAAAGACATTTCCTAGACCTTTGTTCACTGTTGAGCAAGTTTTACTTCTAATAAAACCCTCAATATTCGTAAATATACGGATCGTAAACTTGTAGTATTAAAGGTGTCGATCCCACGAGGAGTTGAAAAATTAATAAAATGAAAATAAAATAGAATAAAAAAGAAACACAAGAATATGATTGTAACACCCAAATACCCCCTAAAAGGATATATAAATGCCACACAAAATATACCTAAAACATGCCAAAATATTCCAACTCTTAAAAGAAAATAAGGCAACATACTTCATGTTACATAAGTTATGTTATATACAGAACAGAATATACACATTGTCCTTATCATATATATGTCTTACATCTAAATCCATCCTGTATTATAGTTACTACAAACCATTTTCAAAAAATACAAAATGTCTCATATTATTAGGTATAACTCAAAAACAACTCAAACAAAACATCTTCCAAGCATATCAAGTCTTTCATTGGCTAATGTTGTTGCCCCAGCCTTAAGTCTTCTTATCAGAACCTACACGAAGGCAAAACGACTATGCTAAGCATATAGCTTAGTGGGGAACAACTAAACAAGAAGTAAAACGGCAACTGCTTCCAACAGTTGTCTAGCATTCACATGCACTGAATCTTGTCATATCGCAAACAATGGTTAATTATTCAAATTAAAGAGCAATCCAACATTATTTGTAGCGGAACCGAATATAATATATCAGAACAAGATATACTTGCATCAGAAAAAAATATAAGTATTTTTTAATAGAGTACCTTTACATCAGAACAAAGCATAAAAGTATCAAAACATGACAAAACTTGCATCACTTTATAACTTAACTTGTATCAGATCAGAACACAAATTATATCATATCAAAACTTAGCTTGCATCAAAACTGAACATATATCAAAATACAAACAGAATAGACTACTAATCCTTTTTACAGAAGTGGGTAACAGGACCAGAATAGAAAATACCTATAATTGGTATCACAAAATAGGAGAGACTTATGTCTCAGTAACAAAAGACACCAGAGTGTCAATATCAGGAGACACTAGAGTGTCAATATCAGGAGACACTAGAGTGTCAATATCAGGAGACACCGAAGTGCAATATCAGGAGACACCGAAGTGTCATAGGAGTAGCTGTAGATGTAGTGCATGGAAAAGATGTAGTGCATAATATATGTCTTTACTCCATTTTCCTCAAATTGCACATATACATGCACATCCAATCAAACTTAACATACCTTATGAGCATAAACATTTACAATAATGTACCATTAAATGGATTATGTATTTACAAATTTCATATAATTATACAAATTTCCAATTCATAAAAAATCATATTCAATTCACATCATTTAAACCCTTTGAAACACAATTTTGTTTGTAAAGACACATTTATCCTTAATCACACCATACATTTCAACATTAAACACATTATTCACTAACCATATATTCTTTAAGTAATTACCTCAATTAACAATCCGTAACAAAATTAACTTTTACTCAATTAATCTAACATAATCTAGCTTCATTTTCAAACTTAATTAAGTTGAATTAAACCATTATTAAGTACCTTAACTTTATATAGTTCGACAATTGTTTAAAACCAACATTTTGTCCTTCCTAAGTACTGCCCAAGACCGTAGGCATGAGTCATATAAATTCCATGACTTTCATTTTGCTTCCAAATGTTACTTTTTCAAACTCCATCCAATACTCCTTCACCAAAGATCATCAACTTCATTTCAATTCTACCTTATCCATGCTTCAATCCCTTATCAAATTCAAGTCTAAACCCAGCTCAAAAATAATTCGTTAGACAACTCATTATCTTACATACATCAAAACTAAAACATAATTTTGCCAAACTAGAATTATTTTTCTAGTACTCAATTATCAACATCACAACACATATTTTATGCCAATTCAATTATCAGAGAACTTATATTAATACTTGCTCTCAAGTTTAAAATTCCCTTACCTATTCAACTTCAAATTTTAACTCCAATGAACCAGTTAATCCAGCCCTTCCAAGTAACCAATACATATATAAGATCAAGGTGAAAATTTAAGCACTAACAAGATAATAGCACCGAAAATTGTAGGACCTACTTCTTAATTCAGTAACTTACAAAGATACCAAGTGAAGATGATCCGAAATCAAGCAAAATTCTAAAAGTTGAGAAGGAGTGAGAGGTTTTGGTTGAGAGGAGCAAAGGATAATAAGAAGGCTATCGAAACACCAAATGAGCTAGAGTGATTCAGCTCTTGCTTTGCAAGGTGTACTAATTTTGAAGGGAAATATGTCCTTCATAGGGTGACCTACATGGCAAACATAGGAGTGAGCCATTTGTCTTCTTATCATGCTACCAAATGCCACAACTTAATTAACCACTTGTCACTTAACCAGTGTTGCCAAATGTCATTTAAAGTATAGGCTTAGCCATACTAATTTTCATGTACCAACTTATCTTACCACTTTACATTTTAACCAGTGTTGCCAAATGTCCATATTAATACCTCAATTCTCTAATGGTAACAATTAATTCCAAGTTACTAAGTATGATCCATTAAACTAAAATTCAAGACATATTTAATTTACAATCATATCGCAATTTTAACACATATCACATATACTTTCATAAACATATAACATTTCAACTAGGGTATAATTTGGGGCCTTACAACTCTATCTCACTTAAAAGAATTTCGTCCTTGAAATTTATACTTGATGAGAACAATTGAGGATATTGAGTTCGAATGACCAATTTTGGCTCCCAAGTTGCTTCCTGAGTCTATGGTATTGCTATAATACTTTAACCAGTGGTATTTGTTTATTTCTTAGTTGTCTGACATCTCTAGCTAAAATAAACATAGGCCCTTCGTCATAAGTCAAATCCGATTTTATTTCAATTTCTTGCATAAGAATTTTATGTGCATTATTAGACCAATATTTTCTCAACATGGAAACATGAAACATATTATACAACTTGGCCAATTCTTCAAGAAGAGCTAATTGATAAGCTGCTGGTCTAACTCTCTTAAAAATCTCATAAGGACCAATATAACGTTGGCTAAGCTTACCTTTCTTCCCAAATTGAGGTATGTGTTTCCATAGCGATACTTTTAGGAAGACCTTATCACCTACCTGATACTCAATATCTTTTCTTTTTAAATCGACATAGGACTTTTCCCTATCACTGGTAACTTTCAATCTTTGTTAGATAACTTGAACTTTCTTTTCAGTATCTTTCACAATATCAGGCCCGATCATCTTGTTTTCACTTAATTAAGTTCCAACATATCGGAGTTCTACACCTCCTACCATATAGGGCTTTATAAGGTGCCATGTCCATACTAGTTTTATAATTGTTGTTGTAAGCAAACTCCATCAGAGAAGGATAGTTATCCCAACTTCTAGAGAACTTTAAAACACAACCCCAAAGCATATCTTCCAATATCTGAAAAAACTCATTCAGAATGTCCATCTGTCTGGGGATGGAAAGCAGTATTGAACTTGACTTAAGTACCCAAGCCTTTTACAGACTTTTCCAAATTCTTAAAGTAAAACAGGGATCACGATTAGAAATAATAAATAGTGGCACCCCATGCAACCTCACTATCTCATTCACATATAGTTCTACAAGCCTATCCAGTGAATAATAAGGATGAATGACTTGGTGAACTTATCAACAATCACCTATATAGCATCATGTTTCCTTTAAGTGAGAGGAAGTCCAGTGACAAAATCCATGGTAATGTTATCCCCTTTCTATTGAGGAATTGAAATAGGATGTAACGAGCCAGATGGAACTTGGTGCTCAGCTTTAACTTATTGACATGTCAAACATTGAGATACATAATCCACTACATCACGTTTCGTACCTAACCACCAGTAATGCTGCTTCAGATCTTGATACATCTTATTTCCACCAAGATGCATTGTAAAGATAGTACTATGGGCCTCAAACCATAACTTTATGTTCAATTCATCATTAGCTGGAATACATAATTGATCTTTATAATACAGATCACCATCTCCTTTCACAGAAAAGTTTGGTTGTTTGCTTTCCCGAGTCGCCAAAATAAGTTGTTGCAACTTATCATCAACTTTATGAGCATCACAAATTTCTTACCTCAAGGTAAGCCTAGCTTTCAATTGAGCTATTAAAGCCTTATTAGATACAAGTATCCTTTCACTTTGCTATATTGATAATGCTGAAATAGTCTTTCGACTCAAGGCATCAGCCACGACATTAGCCTTACCGGAATGGTAATCCACAATGCAGTTATAATCTTTAAATAGTTCTAACCAACGTCGTTGTCTTAGATTAAGTTCCTTCTGAGTAAGCAGGTGCTTTAAACTTTTATGATTAGTAAAAATCCTACACTTTGCATCCTACAAGTTTGCCAACATATTTTCAAAGAAAACACTACCGCTATAAGTTCAAGATCATATGTAGGGTAGTTCTGTTCGTGGGGCTTTAGTTGCCTAGAGGCATATTCAACTACCTTTCCATCCTGTATCAAAACACAATCCAAACCATTTCTAAATACATCACTAAACATAACATATTCCTTACTAGAAGTGGGTTGAGCTAATACAAGAGCTTCAGTAAGCATTCTTTTTAGTTGATCAAAACTAGTTTGACATCTAGTAGACCATTCATACTTCAGTCCTTTCCGTAGCAGTTTAGTCAAAGGGGATGTTATCGCCGAGAATCCCTTCACAAACCGCCGATAGTAACCGTTAAACCAAAAAAAATTCTTACTTTTGTCATACTCCGTGGTGGCTTCCAGTTAACAATTGCTTCAATCTTATTGGGATCAACTCTAATCCCTTGAGAAGAAACAACATGTCCTAGAAAAGATACTTCTTGAAGCCAGAAATCAGACTTATTCAGCTTAGCATACAACTTCTTTTCCCATAGGTTTGTAACACAACCTACAGATGCTCAATATGATCATGTTTATTCTTGGAATAGATTAGGATATATCATCTATGAACACCACTACAAACTAGTCTAAATAAGGCTTAAAGACTCTATTCATTAGATCTATGAATGCAGCTGGATCATTAGTTAACCCAAATGGCATTACCAAGAATTTATAATGTCTATAACAAGTCCTGAATGCAGTCTTCAAAACGTTCACATCCTTTACCCGAAGTTGATAGTATCTTGATCGCAGGTCTATCTTTGAAAATACTCCTGCATCTTTCAATTGATCAAACAGATCTTTTATCCTAGGCAATGGATACTTATTCTTCACGGTGACTCTGTTCAGTTGCCTGTAATCATTGCATATTTGGAGAGTACCATCTTTCTTTTTAACAAACAAAATCAGTGCTCCCTAAGGTGAGACACTGGGTCGAGTGAACCCCTTATCCAATAGCTCTTGCTACTGAACCTTCAACTCCTTCAATTCAGTAGGAGTCATCCTATATGGTGCTTTGGATATAGTAGTAGTACTAGGCATAACTTCAATAAACAACTCTACTTCCCTTTTAGGAGGGAGTCCAGGTAGCTCTTCAAGAAACACATCTCGAAATTCACTCACTACGGGATATCTTGCAATTTGACACTCTCTTTCTTAGAATCAATCACAAAAGCTAGAAAAGCTTCACACCACTTCCTAAGGAACTTTGGTTTCAAAATCACATGCAAAAGATGTAGTTCAAAACATATGTCTTTATTCCATTTTCCTTAAATTGCACATATACATGCACATCTAATCAAACTTAACATACCTTATGAGCATAAACATTTCCATTAATGTACCATTAAAAGCATTTTTTATTTACACATTTCATATAATTATACAAATTTCCTATTCATAAACAATCATATTCAATTCACATTATATAAACCCTTTGAAACACATTTATGTTCATAAGGACACATTTATCCTTAATCACACCATTAGACACATTATTCACTAACCATATATTCTTTAAGTAATTACCTCAAATAACAATCTATAACTAAATTAACTTTTACTCAATTAATCTAACATCATCTAGGTTCCTTTTTAACCTCAATTAAGTTCAATTAAATCATTATTAAGTACCATAAACTTATATAGTACGACAATTGTGTAAAACCAACGTTTTCTCCTTCCTAAGTACTGCCCACAACTGTGGGAATGAGTCATATAAATCCCATGACCTTCATTTTGCTTCCAAAATATTTTGTTGGTCCTTACTCCATTTGATTATAACTAATAATACTAACCATTTTCAAGACTACCTCTAACGCAGTAATTTGAATATCGTACTGTACAAATCAATACTAGTTGTACGGATAAAAAAATGGTACCAAATATTAAAGTTTTGTATTAGACTTTGGCACCGATTGTGACTAACCAAAATCTCAGTCAAAATTATATTTTAAAAAAATAGGAATAAATTGAGAAAACTTAGAATTTATCCTATATAAAATAATAATTACGTGTACGTAAAAAGGAATAAGATAATGTTGTCTATAATTTATTTAATAAATAATAAAGACAAAAATAAAAACGTATTAAATAAATTTTTTGTGTGTTATTAGATTTATACAAAGTGATTATTGTTGAGAAAGTTTCACCTATACTAAAACCCTCAATATCCGCAAGTATATGGATCATAAGTTAAAAACATTAAAGGTATCAATCTTATGAGGAAAAAGCTAGAACTAAGTAAACCTAAGTTTGTCTAAGGTTTAAAATATGATTTGAATGAAAGTGAATAATAAGAACTTAAAAAATCAAATAAAATTAAACACTTAACCACTTAACAATTGAGCTGTCACAATAAAACAAGGATGATCATGTATAAAAGTCTATGATTCATTCTATTGTTATTTTGCTTCTCTTACCACTTTTGACTCAATTGGGTGTCAATCCTAGATTTTTGAAGGGTTGATTATTCTCTCTCAAGACCTAATCATTTAACTCCAATTGATTACAAAATTCCAAATTTTGTATTCTTTCGATTCATAAAAATAATGTAAAATTTTCAATTAGTTCTTAAACGATCAATTGAATAATTGAGTTTCCACACAAGATCTCTCTTCATATGATTATCGATTTGACATTTGCATGACTTATTAGATCATTAAATCTCATTAGCCAACCTAATCATATTACTTTTGACTCATTCTATCGATTTATTATTGAGCATTAGCAAACACAAATATCATAACACCATAACATTCTATTGAAATCAATAGTAGTCAAGTCATAAAATAACTGAAGAACAAATCCTTTTATGAAGTTAAAATATCATAAATGTATATAACATCGTCAATCTTAGTTCATACATCAAGACTAAAGAAAACAAATGAAGGAAAGAAGAAAGAACTTGATGTGGATTGATCTGGAACAGCTGGAACTCTCCGATGCTCCCTTCTTAATCTTCCTTGATTTAACCCAATTTGATAAGATGGAAGTTGTTGTTTTTGGGCCTCTTTATGTTCATTTATAGTAAATGTGTGCCATAGGGTAATTTTAGGGCTTATCCAAGTCACTTTGTTCCAAAAATGCCCCTAAACACCAAAATAGATGGAAAATCCCGTGTTTAGCGAGTGTCTGTCAAGATCATGAAAATGTATAAAATTATTACGTTATGATCTTGAAAGTGGATGTACGATTGTGACACTAGGGAAGATTCTTTTGTCATGATTATAACACTCCATGCACGATCGTGACCCTGCCTTTTAGCTCAAGCATGCCTCCTTTAATATTCATTTATCTAGTTTCAAACACTAACAAATATGTCAAAAAATGTCAAGAACTCAAGTTTAAGATCCAAAATCATGCTCTAAACCACATAACACGTAAAACATAAGCAAACAATAACATTAACTTAATTCTAAGCCTAAACATGCACTAATCATCTATTAAACACCTATAAACACACTAAAACACCTATCTAAACTTAATGTAAACTACACCTATCAACATCCCCATACTTGAACTTTTTCTTGTTCTTAAGCAAAAACAAAAACAAAACATAAACTCAAACAAACCAAACATAAACATATACATTCATGCAACATGCACTAATGATACAATAACATCTAACTTCACGAAACCAATTAACCTCAAACAACAATCATTCAAGTTTTTCCAATATATTAACCTATGAAATTTATAACTACGCACTTTGGATTGAGTATACATACTAATTAAGACATTAACATCATATTCATTTAACTAAAGCACTTGTAGGCATACATTAATAATTGGTACTCAATCAAAGTTGCAACCATTACCAAGTAACTTTCCATAAAAATTCTTATTATTTTCAAAGATCAGTAGGATTTATTTATGGAAACACCATTTTTTTTATTTTTCTTTAATGCTGAACTAGTCTTTTGATGTGAAGGCAAACATTTTGTTGTGAATGTCCCTTAGTTACTCAACTAGGTCACATTTTTTTAATTAGCTTGGTTAAAATGTCATTATAGCCTTTTGACGCGAAACAATCATTTTATCGTCAATGTCCCTGGTTACTCATTTATATCACATTCTCAACTTGCTACTAGCTTTATTCATAAGCTGAAGGTTAGCAGAATAATCATTTACTTAAGACATACATTATTTTTTACATTTCATATAGCCTACCTCATTTCTTTTTTTAGTTGATCACCCTTATAAAATACTACTAATGATATTAGCATATTCAATTGATTTATAACTATAAATGTATGTAACAAATTTCCTAAGGTGAATGAACTGATGTCATCCTAATTAACATGCATACTTAACCAAAGATACTTTGAACAGAAATTCACAAGATAATATGCCTTTACAAATTCATTAACTATATTCAAAGTTAAAATACTTTCATCAAGTTATAGTAATTGACACATTTACACAATTCAAACACATGCTAACACCTTGTCAACCTAATCAAAAACTAACAATATGACCTATAAAATCCACACTCATGATGAAAATAACAATGCAAACCTCCCCACACTTAGACAACACATTGTCCCCAGTTTGAAGCAACAAACACCATAAAAAGGAAACTAAAAATGACAAGAAAAACAAAAAGAAAGGTTAGGGCATGAAACTCAAAGGTAAGAGCATGAAACTCGTTATGGTGATTGAGGTGGTAACAGTGTTGGAGACAGGATTTGAACACCTTGAGCAGCGAAGTATTTGTATATCCTTTTTATGTCAAAGAGTTGTCCTCGTTGTTCTTATTTTATCTCCTTCAATAGTTTGTTTTTCTTTGAAACCAGCCTAAGGAACTTCTTCCAGCCTTCCTAACTTATGATCGCTAAAAAAGAATAGGAAAATTAACAATCCAGACCATTCCAAATTATTGTAATTAAAAACGTAATTCTAGAAGTCAAAACAAACCTAACTATAATACTTGCAATCTAAATGATAGGTGCTTAATTGATTATACATTTATTCCAAATACTTAGTGATTAATGGTATAAAAATGATTAAGATACTAACTTTAGTTCATATTTGATTTTAGGTACAATTCAGAAGTGAATGAGTTAAAGTGAGTTGAAAGCATTATATTTGAGTCATCTTCTTGAGACCCACACCCACTTGTCTTCATGGAGCAAGAAAGAGAAGGATTAGAGCAAGATAAGATAGAAAAATACGTTAAACGAAGAGCGTGAAGAGTGTTGAACCAGCTCATGACCATGTATGATTTGTCATGGCCACGAGACACATCTTATGGCCATGACAATTCTGTCATGGGCTCTCACACCCATGCAAGGTGACTCACGACGGTGATTCCCATGACTCAAACTCACGACCATGAACAATCACTCACCCCCATGAGAGATGACCACATATCCCATTTTAACCCTACTTTTTGGTATACAATGATATAATTTGACGACAAAAGATATATTTTGTTTGGGGTTTTTGTTTTGGGTTTGAGCTCTCAGTTTTGAAGAAGAAAAAGGGCAAAGCTCCATTCCTTTGGAGATTAATGGAGGGCTAGGTTCCCAACACCGATTCAGAGGTGACGTCAATGACGAAGAACTGGTTAACCATTTCTTTCATTTTTTTTATTATGTTTTCTCTCTTAAGGATTGATTATGTTATCCTATGCTTATGGATTTGGGTTTTCATGTATGAATCATCTTTATTCTTGTTCTCATTAGATTGTTTATGTGTGAACCCCTTACTAGAATTTTGAACATAATCCATAATTGTTGTGTCTGGATATTGATAGAATCTTCAATATAATCTGTAATTGTTATGTTAAGATTCATCTGTAGTAACTAATAGTTTAAGATCATTAGGGATACAATATGTAAATTGTTGTGTTTCTGATTGGTGTTGAATCAATAGGGATAATATAATCTAGGTTAAATGACCCAAGCTTGTGTGTTTGTTGCCTTGATTAATTTGTTTTCCTAATTCGTAATATGGCTTTCCAATTAAATCTAGAGATCGTATCCTAGGTTATTTAATAGATAGGTTTAATTAACGAGCATCTCTTAATTAAACACGACTTAAGGGAAAATTGGTGTTAACAGAGCTTATTGTTAACCTATGATTAATAGTTGCTAGGAGAGGTATGAGAACAACAATTCAATGAAGTATGTTTGATTGTGTGTAGGCTGAGATTGAACTAATGATCAGGTTCCTAACGAATTCATCACTTTTCATCATCTTTGAATGTTTTCTTTAATTTGCTTTTGTTTTTTTAGTTTCCTTTTATTTTTTTATTTGAAATCAAACCAAACTCCATCCCCCCTATAACATAAACACCGATTCTTTTCATAACAAAAGCTAAACAAACACTCTCTATAGGATCGACCTAGACTCACCACTGCTGTAGTTGTAGATCTAATTATTTTGAGTAGTGTTACAATGCACTACGTCATTAAATATCAAACATGCTAAGTTATGGTCATTAGATTGACTTTGCATCCAAAAAAACTCAGTTTGGATCAATTATAAGTGGCTTGCTACCACCATTTTCGTTCACCTTCAATTTAGTAGCTTATGCGTAAGCTATATGTGGTGAGATACTAAAAAGATCAATCAAATTGGGAAATTCAAGTAACTTTAGTAATTCCCTTCTCGATAAAAAACTGTCAAAATAATCAAGAATGATAAAATTCCTTGAATCTTCAACAAAATCAAATAGTTTTTGTTGTAGGAAGCTGGATTGCTCGTCTTCTTTAACAATCACCATCGTCCACTCTTCTGCCTTGGCTTTTGGAACAGTGACTTCTAAATATTCCTCAAACTTTTTATCCTTTGTCACTTGTGCCTTAAGCTTACTTCGTCAAAGCATCCCTTCTCTTGCTCTTTAACGTACTCATCCATTATGTCTATTTTCATGCAAGAACTGCTTTCTTTTGAATGTTTCAAGGCTTTGTTCATACTAAACTCCACTTGCTCATCAATAATCCGAAGAAGCAATTTTCCTTTATAAACGTATATCAGTGCTTTTCTGGTGTTCACGAAGGATTGTTCAAGAATTAGTGGACAATTCTTATCCTCTTCAAAATCTAATATAATGAAATCCACAACAATATGAACTTGTCCACTTTTAGAATAACATCCTCCACTATGCCAAACAATTTCCTTATAGATCAATCTACCAACTGAATATGCATCGAAGTTAGCTTCACATTGTCGAGCCCTAATTTCCTAGAGGTCAACAGAGGCATAAGATTTATACTTATGCCTAAGTCGTATAAACACTTTGTGAATTCTAAGTCACCAACCACGTAGGGTATTGTAAAACTTCTAAGATCTTTCAACTTTGAATGTTTGTGACTAGTGATAACAGAGCTACAACTTTTGGTTAGTGCAACCGTTTGATTCTCTTCCCAAGTCCACTTTATGTCTTTAAGAAACTTTACATATTTGAGCATATATTCCAATGCCTTTATAGAAGATAGATTAATTTGAAAAGTTTGCAACTTCTCCATGAACTTTGCAACATATGCATCTAATGTTTTCTTTATTAATCATCGGGGGAATGGAACCTTAGGGGGATATGACAGAGGAGCAATGTAGGGAGGGGTACTCACTCATGTCTATATCCTTTTTCTTCTTTTCTTGGTTTTCTTCTAGGTGGGTTTTAGATATTTTCTCTGCTATTTGCTCTAATCTTCCCTACTTCTAAGTGTGATTGCTTTGAGTTGCTCTCTTAGGCTCGCTTCAGTATTTTTTGGGAGACTCCCCAAACTTCTTATCGACAATGCATTTTTCAATTAGCTCATTTGGACCTCTAAATTATGAATGGAAGAGGCATGTTTTTTAGTTACTTGCTTGAGTTTACCTTCAAGCCTCTTATGAGCTTTATCTATGTTCACGAGCTTGTCCAAGATTTTTTCCCATTTAGAATAAATAAAATTGGATTTCTCTTATTGAAATCTAGGTGGACCTTGATTTTAAAATTGACCTTCTATATTATTCGACCAAGAAAATTTTGAGTAGTTCTTCCACGTAAGATTATAGGTGTTAGAATAAGGATCATCCTTCTCAACCAAACTATGCTCCCATATAGTTGAGTTGCTCTGTTTCACTGTTTTGCATCAAGAACCAATCAATGGTATCGAGGTTGGCTTGTCGACATAATTCACACCTGAGTTGAATTGCTTCAACTGGAGCTGACGAAGATGCTCTCAAGCTATTGAATTTTTTTGGTTAAATTGTCAATCTTGGCTTGCATTTCTATCATTGAATAGACATCAATTGCTCCCTTCTGATTAAGGAAGGTCATTTGTTTTCTACTTCTGCCTAATGTCTAAAGACAACTATTGCTCACTGTCTCTTCTAGCAAATCCTCTACTTCCTTAACTGTTTTTCTCATTAGAGATACTCCAGATGTTGCATCAATGGTGCCCCTCGGTGAATTAACTCCATGATAGAATCTTTGCAAGAGAAATTTCTTTGGTAGATTATGGTGAGGACATCTCTTTTGCAAGTTTTTGTAAGGCTTCCATGCTTCGTATAGTGACTCTTGTCATTTTTTTGGAAATTTGTAATCTCCTTTATCAACCTCATTGTCTTTGTTAGGGGGAAGTACTTGCTAAAAATGCGCGCACTAGCTGCTCCCAAGTTGTGATGTTTGTAAGAGAATGATACCATGCTTTGGCTCTATCCCTTAGTGTGAAGGAAAAGAGCCTCATCTTAACTGCTTCTTCCGACATGGAAGTACTTACTAAAAATGCACGCACTAGCTGTTCCCAAGTTGTGTTGTTTGTAGGGATTACAGAATGATTGTTGGGCCCCGTTTTTGAAGTCCAACTCTTGATCATTATCGATTCATCTTCTTGCTCTGGTACCACATCTGTTGGAACCCCGCTTCCGGAACCCAACGTTCGGAGTCATACTTGAGACGTGAGTATGTGTAATACCTTGAAGGTTATTTCCATGAACCCATTTAGCCA